>AWOL01S0010626.1:5005-34482 GCA_000715115.1 Nicotiana otophora | reverse complement strand
AGGGGAGCTAAAAACAAAAGAATGTCCTGTTGAAATTTTTCAAAATAAAGTGATAGACACAAATGTTAGCAGGAAATAAGAAGAGAGTTAATGAAGCGTATGAGTAAGATGTGATGCATGGATGACAACGGGAAATGACGGTATTATAGGATATATAGTCAAGTTAAGGAAAAGATGAGAGGAACCGGGCCTTGAGATAACAAAAGAGTATAGGCCATAAAGTCACATCCTCATTTCGAGAAATAAGTTCGTAACTCCAACGCGACTACTAGAAGGGAGAGTTAATCCCCAGAGTAATAGAAATCAGTATGGGCTTGTAAACAAGATAAACTAAACATGAATTAGGGGATAGGTGATTTAATAATAGTCAGCAGCATGGGAATTTTAGATTGCGTTCCGGCAATAATAGAATGGACCACAGAAGAATATTCATTCTGGAAGATGCTTCCCTAAAGCAAGCAATGTGAGCAAAGTTAAGCTTAAGGGACTGTAGGTGCGAGTTACACTAGGTGTTTCCCTCGTGAGTAAGGAAATTTGTTATCCTTGGTACAGAGGGATTATCGCAAGGTGAGTAAGGGTTATTGATGATATGAAAGGACGCCAAAGATGAAAAGGTAAAACATCTATAGGTAGATCCTCGTGGCTTCAGCTCTTAGTACTCCCCTAAAGGGGGGAATATGGAGTTACATGGCATTAAGTCGGAATAATGTAATTCTAGTAACTATGGAATAGTAAAGGAATAGTGCGATAAAAATGAAAAGGGGATGAGATTGCGCGTATTCCAATCTTACAGATGTGCTACGAATCCAGAATATTATGCAAGCACGACGTCAAGGAGATGAAGTAAGGGTTCCTGCCTGAGATGTTATTGATAAATAAGGAGCACGTGCGAGACGTAAGATAAGATAAAGGAAATGACCCAAGAAAGATTACACGAAATATTTATATGAGAATGGTCCAATGAGTAGTCAGTAGTTGATTTAGGAAGAGCCTATTTATGGATAAACAGGGGGTTACAGATGAGGTAGCAGACCGTGCAAGATAAACATAGTACAACCCAATATGAGGAATTGAGTCTCACGGATATGACCTCGGAACCCTTGAGAAATATTCAGATAGAAGTTATGGTAGGCGACGTATAAGTGTTNCTAAACAGGGGGTTACAGAGGAGGTAGCAGACCGTGCAAGATAAACATAGTATAACCCAATATGAGGAATTCAGTCTCACAGATATGACCTCGGAACACTTGAGAAATATTCAGATAGAAGTTGGGGTAGGTGACGTATAAGTGTTACGGAAATAAAAGAGGATGCCACTGGAAATAGTCAAAATTTAAGTTCAAATGCAACCTTACAAGCACACGAGCGTAAACTACGGATAATTATAGGAGAGAAAGGACATTAAGTATTCGGTGTAATTAGCTCGCAGCTTTACAAGAGTCAGAGAATCCTCCCTAAATACTACAATGAAAGACTAGCTTCGAAAGTAAGGAAGGAAGCTTTAACCTAAGCTGGGTGACCTAAGGAGGAAATGGTCTTATAACAATAGTCTCACAACAACATTGTATGCACTCCATAAGAAAATAGCACCTAATGTGGCTAATGAATGGGAAGTAAAATTAGAAGTGATATTCAAGATCATATAAGTTGTATGGAATTCCAATAAGCATGGGCATGAAGATAAGCTAAGTATGCGTGCAATAAGGGGACAGAAAGGCCAGGAAAGGTAATAGCTTACGCTTAAAGAGACCTGAGAATGAACGAAAGGAATTATTTGATCAATGATCCAGAGTTAGTTATGTTATGAACACACTTACAATTTTAGAGTATTATCCATGCAGCATATATATAGACATTCATACAGCCGTAGAAGACTCCGGTATAGGTTAAAAGAAAGAATTGAGCTCAGGTTATAGACAAAGGAATGAATTGTTAGAAGATTGCATCATGGATATTGCAAAGCGTCCATGAAAGGATAAAGTAATAACTAATGCCATGAGCCGCAGATCAAGAGATAGCTTAAGCCTACATAAAGGTTGGTCAGATGGAGGAGGAAACTATAGAGTTACATCAACGAAGTAAATCAGCAATCTGATTATTGGACCCAGAAAATCATAGACCTCATGATTGAGAATATCATAGAATTACTCTTAATTTCAGAGGTACTAGAGGGATAGTACAACAACCATATTCAATAAATGACCCTACGATAAAGCCGATTAGAAAAGTACCAAGCTCATAAAAAGTCGGTACGAAACTCCCACTGGATTGTGTATTCACCAGAGGTGCAAGTATTAAAATAGAGCTTCAAGTTATGGACGTGAATTATACCTATGTGTAAGGGAGGTCATGAAAGAAATAGAAGATACGATGCAAGATTTTAAGGTAAGTAAGGTAAAGGTGAACAACGTACAAGATACTCAAAAGCAGAAGATCGTGAATAGTCCATGCTTCGGATAGAAGGCTAGAAGCACTAGGATTCAATATCCAAGAACGATAGCAGTGTCGTCAGTGGTGTACCTTTCAGCCTATGGTTTCTAAATATCGAGAGATCTAGTAAAGTATGAAACTCATATCGGATTGGGTATGAACCAGACGTGCAAGTATTATAATAGAGCTTCAAGTTATGGACGTGAATTATACCTATGTGGAAGGGAGGTCATGAAAGAAATAGAAGATACGATTTAAGATTTTAAGGTAAGTAAGGTAAAGGTGAACAACGTACAAGATACTCAAAGACAGAAGATCGTGAATAGTCCATGCTTCAGATAGAAGGCTAGAAGCACTTGGATTCAATATCCTAGAACGATAGCAGCGTCGTCAGTGGCATACCTATCAGCCTATGGTTTCTAAGTACCGAGAGATCTAGTCAAGAGAGTAAAGAAGAGTTAGAAACGATGTGATGTCTCGCTTAATATTTTAGAATAAAATAAGGGAATCAATGGTCCAAGCAAGTTGAAGGAAGGTTGTGAATAGTATAAATAGATATGTTGAGGTCGCAAGCTAAAGTATAGTAAAGCAACAAGGTTTTATGACAGGAGTAAGGATGAGAAAGGGCAAATAAGAAAGTGACGAGAATGGGTCAGTTCTCGGGATTAAGCCCATGAAGATATGAGAGCCGATGGGTTCTCTAAGTTATAGAAGGCTTAGTATAGCCTGAATGAACTCAAAGCAGTCTAAGACTAGTAGCATTTAGAAGAGATGGAATGCTGCCCTGGTAGTGAAATGAAGGTGTAATTGTGACCGATAAAAGATAACAGTTGGGCTTTTGACTGAATAATGATTTGAAGAAAGAAATATAAAGGGGAGCAGGAGAAAAGATTTTTGCGAACGGCACAAGATCATAATACCCCCATAAGACGAATCAAATCGAGATACTATGAAATACAATTACGGAAATCACTTTTTGTCTTGTCTATGCCTCGGTTTTGTATACAAGCAATACATTCAGAAACGTTAAGCCATTCTTCAAGTTTTGAACAAAAAAACTTCTTGCAATCAAATTCAAACAATCAATGTTTGGTCAGTAGTGATACAAATACTATATGAAAATGATTTTCCAATTTGATGAACAATTGAAATATAGCTCCATCCAAGCCCAAGAATCCCATCTACATTGATTGTAAAGCTTCTAACGTGGTTGCCAAAGAAACAAGATTACAAGCTTAAAGGGGTTAACTAAGATACATAACAATTAGGTGGGTAAAAGCATAAAACTAGATCAATAAAGAAATGCCTATATCACTTCCAACACTGAACAAAACTACTATTTCTCTTTGAAACCACACGTGGAAAGTTCTAGACATCAAATGCAATGCACATAATAACACAAAACCCCACACACACATGGCACATAACTCACTGAAGATCATATTATCAAGAAACTATAGTCAAAACAGTTAAATAAAGTTAAGCTCATACCATTTAAGGCACTTATACAAGAGTGAAAAATTGAGCCTAAGTGACACAACTAAAGCACTCACTATTCTCAAGGCATAATAAAGTCAAGAAATATTGCTTTCATTTCAAATCATAGCACAAGGTTTCCTACTTCTACAAAATAAAAACTAACTACACGCAATTCAAACAAAACCCTTGGAAAAGAATCGCGGCACAAAGAAAAATCAAAAGGGAATTAATACACTGCCTAATAAAAGATTTTTTTTCTCTTTTTCTTTCGACTTTAATCCATCAAGAAACCTGTCGAATGATATCCATCATCGGGGGAAAATCAAAAAATTTAAATTTTTTTATGTTTTTTCAATTTGTTTCTACTACTCAAACTAACAAAAGCAAAAGAAATCAAACCAACTAAAGCCAAAACTAAGACTAATATACATACAACAAATAAATATCCCTCCCCCCACACTTTAAGCTGTGGCACGTCCACATGGTACACAATTAAAAAGCATAGGGCAGAGGAAACTTCCCTAAATATCTAGTCGGGGTCTGAATCAAAGTCGGGATCCATTCCACACGTCCGAACTAGTGCACACATCCATGCAGACAACTTCTTTTCAGCCTTCTTAGGGTACACCCCACACTTATCTTTTTCACTCAATGCAGCCTTCTCTTTCACACGCTTCACCTTCCACTCAACACTTGTAGTTGGCTTCTCCCTTTTCACCCCGTTTTCTACATCCATCTTGAATGCTACAGTCTCTCCCCCCACTCTAAGCATGAGGTTTTTCTCATATATATCTAATATTGCTCTACCTGTTGTTAATAATGGTCTTCCTTGGATGAGGGGTATCTCCTTATTCTCCTCCATCTTAACCATTATAAAGTATACTGGAAATACAAACTTATCCACCCACACTAAGATATCTTCAATAATCCTCTCGGGTGTTATCTGTTTTTGATCTGCCAACTGCAATGATATTGGTGCAGACCTTATCTCAACAATCTCATTCTCTAGTTTCCTATAAATTGAAAAAGGTATTAGATTCATTGAGGCACCAGAATCACATAAAGATTTAGCAAAGTTAAGAGTGCCTAAAGAGCAAGGTATAGTAAAACTTCCCGGATCTCCACACTTTTATAGGGGTTTATTTTTGCAAGATTGCACTGCAATGCTTTGTGAGCTTGACTACCAATGTTTCTTCTATCTTCCTCTTATTTGTAAGGATATCCTTCAAAAACTTTCAATAAACTTGCATTTGTGAGAGAACTTCGTTGAATGGCAGGTTTACATTAACCTGTCTCAGCATATCTAAATATCTCTCAAACTGCTTGTCCAACTTTTCTCTATAGAGCTTTTAGGAAAAAGGTAGAGCAGGCATGTGCTTGGTCTCTTCATTAGAGTCCTCCCTTCTTGAAGTTTCCTCCTTCTTCTTTTTCTCTACTCCCATCTTACCTTTCTTCTTCTTAACATCTTCAATTTTCAGCTCTTCCCCACTTTCTTTTTCAGGTATCACCTCTTTTTGGATTGGAGTGGGATCTTTCAATACTTGCGTGCTTCTCAAGGTCACAACATTTACCGTTTCTTTGGGATTCTTTGCAGTATCAGCTGGCAGAGTACCTGGGATTATTTCAGACAATATATTTGAAATTTGTCGCACTTGTCTCTCCATGTTACGTAAATCTGTTCCAAGTTCTTTAATAGTTGCACCATGAGCATCCAATCTCTCATCTGTCTTGATAATGAAAGACTTCATCAAATCTTCTAACCAGTCTAAAATGGTTGTTGAGACTAAAACTGCGGCCTCTCCTGAAATCTGGAGTTATTTTGTTACCATGCATTTGTTGTACCCCCAGTTGGACTCCATGAAAAATTGGGGTTCTGCTGACCCATTGCATTAAAATTATAATTACCCACATCATTAACTTCCTCCATGGTAGCTTGGCACTCATGAGTAGTGTGTCCTCTTCGACATATATCACAAGCTGCATGAGGCTCGTTATGTATCCAGGCTAAGGTCATATTCCTAATTTCTTTGTCCATGAAATTAAGTTGTAGCTGCACAGATGTGTTAGTATCAACCTGGTGAATACCAGTTCATCTTATTCTTTTAGCAATCTCTGAGGGCCACTGATTTGCATCTTCATCTAACTGATCTAGAATTGTGACTCTCTCCTCTAGATTCATCAACGGATCTCCAGCTGCATTGCTCAGTGTTCTACATGAGGTCGGTGTGAATCCATCCCAAAAGTCCTGGAGTTGCATCCAGAGTTCAACTCCGCTATGTGGACACTTTCGCACAATCTCCTTAAACCTCTCCCAAGCTTCAAACGCAGTTTTAGTCTCGTTCTGGCAGAAGTTATGGATTTCTCTTCTAAACTTGCCCGTCTTAGCTGAGGAGAAATATTTAGCAAGAAATTTTCTGGTCATCTCCTCCCATGTTCTAATTGATCCCTGGGGCAAGCTTCGAAGCCAATGCTTTGCATCATCTTTGACAGTGAAGAGGAATGCCCTTAGGTAAACTGCATTTTGTGAGACACCATTATATTGAAAGGTGTTCATGATCTCCTCGATGTCCATTAGATGATTGTTTGGATCTTCATTCTACTTTCCTCTGAAGGCATAATAATTTTGAAAGGTTTGAAGTAACCCTTGCTTCAACTCGAAATTATTAGCTTCAACTGGGGGTGGTCTCACACTTTATAACCCTTCGTTGGGATCTATGTTTCCAATTTGATCTGCGCCCAAGGGCTGATTCTATGCCATTCTCCGAGTCCTCTCTTCTTTTTATGCAATTTCTGCATCTCTAATAGTTGCTTCTTCAGCATCCCTTGCAGCTTTTTCTCTTCGTTGGGCTACCTCTATCGCAGCCAAATCTAAATTATCATCATCTCCGGCCATGTTTTCTTTGGTTGAGGATTTCCCAACCTTCTCTATATTCTCATGGATATTTCTTCCCTTCCTCAACTGTCGCATTTATCTCTCTATTTCTGGCTCGTACAGTTGCACTTATTTCCCAGACGATCAAGTCATGCACCAATCTAACCTATAGCCTGCTCATAGTCAAAGAACACCAACCGTAAAAAGAGAAAAACAAAATAAAAAGAACAATTCCTGAATTAGCACTACATACTATTTCCAACAATATTGATTGCCAATCCCTGTCAACGACGTCAAAATTTGACGAGTGAAAAACACACACTTAAATATGCTCGATAAACAAATATAGTAAAATGTAATATCGTATCCACAAAGATTGGAGTTAAATAGTATTTTTGTAGTTTATAGATAGATTGTTATCCAAGATGATCAACAATTGAGATTTCTATTATTAAAACTAAAGTTAACTAAGAATCTAAACTTTTGGCTAATGACAATCGATGCAAGTAGTGAGCAAAGAAGGTTATCAATTGGGAGAAAATAGGGTTGATATGATAGGTGCAAGACAAATGTTGGGATTCAACTCTAGATAATTCACTTCTAATGTTCAAGTGAGTCTCTCGAATTCACTAGTTTATTAATTCAATTGTTTAGTAGAAACTCCTTTCTCGATTAGGTCTCAACCTCACAAGATAAACTAATTTAAGATCAGTGAAGATATGCACCAGATAGTAGTGGATTGGTCTTTAGGAGAAACTCTCTCGATTATCCTCCTAACTTGGTTTAATCAACAATTCAATTAGCCTCTTTCGATTACTAAGAAGAATTAATGAATTCAACCAACAAGATAGAATGCAAGAATATCACAAGTTATGCCTCTCTCGATTAAATGAACAAGTGAATATAGATGCAACGATTAAAATATCCAAAACGATGATATACATAAAAACTAGATTTAATATCCACAAACAAGTATCAATACACCAAATCCATCAAACACTAAAGAGAACTACTACATAAATATGGAGCAATTCATCACAACAATGATTAAATCAAAGGAAAGCATAAAACGATCCAAACTCTTGTCTTGAGTGAGGATGGAATGATGAAATCCTTGTACTTTTGCTTCTCCACCTCGTCCTTGGCTTTTTTAGGTCTAAGATGTGTCAAAAGTCCTAAAATAACGCTTTTACATGTATTTACACTTTGTAGGGTCGTGCCCAAACAAAAACACCTTTTCCTACACGAAATAGAATTCCAGTTCTGTAACAATAGCACAGGCGCGCCGCATGGGGCGACGCGCTAGTAGGCGCTATAGTGGGATTGGTCAAAGAGCGTGCAAAATTGACTGGGGCAGAATTTGGGCAGCCATAGCTGTAAGGCCCCGTAAAAATTTCTGAAAGGAAAAATAATGTTTCGTTGTGCCGAATTGATTTTACCGTGTTGAGTACAGGAAATTTTGGCAAAAGAGGATATTTCTGCGACCCACTATACGGTCGCAGAATCACTCTGCGGACCGCATAATGGCTGCACAGTGAGGCAGTGTGAGGCATGGATGGGCCATTTTGGAGGTCAGGTTTGCGGCACATTATACGACTGCAGACCAATTCTGCGGTGCACTATGCGACTGCAGAATAGGTATGCGGGCCGCATAATGAACGCAAACCGAGTCAGTCATGCCCAGTTCTAGAGGTCAAGTATGCGGCCTGTTCTACGGACCGCACATCCATTATGCAGTCGCATATGCGACCGCAGATCCTGTCCCGGGGCTTCATTTTTGGGGTTTTTATAACCCGACCCTACTTCATTATATATAGGCAAAGGACCATATTTTGAGCAAAAATCTAATACTTTTAGAGTGAGGAAGAGTGCTTAGTGTGGGGGAGTGACCTTCAACCTATTATCCATCAATTCTTGCTCAATCATTGAGGATTAACAAAGAAAGCCTTCATCCTAAAGGTAAGAATCTATGTCCTACTCTCAATTTCGAATATTTACAAAAAGGGGGTTAATTAAAAAGACAATTATTGGGTGTGGGGGTTGTTATCTTGCATGCATATGTTATCAAAAAAATGTGGGAAGGTTGTGAGATAAAAAATGCTAGAGAATGGGTTGGGGAATGATGGAATATTTCACAAAATGGCCTTAACAACATTAATGCTCACCTAGTGTTTGATAATGTGCTCAAATGAGCTAGAATCATGACCATCTTCCTAATTTTGGTCCAACTAGTTATATTTCTAAAATAGATCGAAGTGCTAAGAATTCTGACACGTTTTAAAGTTTAAAGGAAGCTCAATTAAGGTATGTTGGCTAAACTCTTCTTTAAGAATTGGAACCCCAATATCCTTGTACGTTTTAAGATATTTATTACAATGTTGAGTATTCCAAATAGGTTTTGTGACAAAGATATATGTTTAATTTTTGTTTCAAATGCTCTCATGATATATTATAATAAATTGAGGATGTGTTCCAAACTATGGATTGTGTATCTACGTATTATGATTCCAAGTTGTGATTTATGTGGAAAACAATTTTGCCAAATTGTGTAAAGCCCGCACACATTGGGGTTAGGCGGCAATGCCACTATGTGTATGCGTTTCGTATTGTTGGTACACCACTACCCACATAAATATATTGGGGTGAGGTGGCATGACCGTTTTGTGTATGTATTGGTATCGCTGATGCATTTCCACCCGCATATATTTTGGGGTGAGGCGGCGGGGCCGCTTTGTATAATCATGGGTATTGTGTTTACACCTCTACCTGCATACATTGGGGGGAGGCGGCGGGGCCGCTTTGTGTGGAAATGGTTAAAGGGGATCTCATCTTGAATTATATAAATGTTAATGACAATTCTTGATGAGCTTATTTGGGTTTAACTAGCTATCTATGTTATTCTATTGTCGCCTTAGTTCATCATATTCTTATTGTATTTTCGAGATCTTAAATTGGTGTTTGGCTTTCATACTAGTACTATTTGAGATGTACTAACGTCCCTTTTGCCGGGGGTGCTACATCTTTAATGGATGCAGGTGGTTCCACAGCAGAGGATACTGACCAGTGATAGAAGTGCCCATTCTTCACAGCTGCCTTGGTGAGCCCCATCTCATTCCGGGGTTGTACATTCTTTGTTTCGTATGAGTTATTGTGTTTTGAGGTATAGCCGGAGCCTTGTTGCCGGCGCCATCATTGTACTCTTTGGTATTTTTAGAGGCTCCATAGACTAAGTGTGGGTTGTACATGGGTGCTAGAAAAGTTAAACAAGTTATGTTGTGTTTTCATCACTTGTTCCACTCAAACTATAAGAATATGTGTATTTTGAGACTTAAAAGTGAAGTGACTAATGAAACAATTTAGTATTGTATGTATGAACTTCCTACTATCTATTTAATGAAATAATATCTTCTCTTGATCAGGGGTGAGTTGGGTAAAAAGTATCTAACGGGCTTGCTCGACCGAGATCACTCGGATGAGCGTCGGTTGCGCTCCCCGAGTTTGGGGCGTGAAAAACTTGGTATCAGTGCCTAAGGTTTTAAAGTGTCCTCGGATATCTCGGAGTCATGTCTAGTAGAGTCCTTCTTATCAGTGTGTTGTCGACCACATCTATAATTAGGATGCTACTTGGGCATTTAGGAATAATACCCTTCTTTCATGTTCTCGATCGTGCGTCAAAGTTGACTGTAAGATTGTTCCTCCTTGGACTCGTGCGTTTCTCTAATTTTCATTACATGGCACCTAAGAAGAGGGCAAGAACTGGCCAAAGAGCCAATGTTATCCCGGGAATGGCAGTCGATCCTATATTTGATGATGCTGGTGAGCACTCGAGGGGTGAGGATATTCCCCCACTTACTACACTGCCCGATTCTACCACAACTGATCAGAACGCAACTGTCCCTATGCCTACTGAAGGTGCAACCGTTCCTCCAACCGATATTCTAGTTCCACCTCCACCTCCAGCTTCCGATTCTGGTATTTCTGATGTTGATATTAGGGGAGCCATACAGATGTTGGCATAGATAGTGGCTTCTCAGGCCTAGAGGTCGAGTGTTGGGCTTACTTCTTCCAGTCAGCAAGGGGAATCTGCTAGTTCCAAGGTGAACAAGTTTGTTCAGTTAGATCCTCTAGTGTTTACGAGTACTGATCCCGAGGAGGACCCCAGGACTTCATTGATGAGATGTACAAGACTCCTTGGGTTATGCATGCTATAGAGATGGAGGGAGTGTAGTTGGCCTCCTACCTCCTGAAAGGGGTGGCCTATTCTTTATTTGAGTTGTGGGAGGAATCCCGTGAGGAGGGAAGCCCTTCGGCAAGGTGGGGTGAGTTCACAAATGCCTTTATGGATCATTTCTTTCCTGTCGAAACAAAGGCAGCCCGTGCCGCCGAGTTTGAAAGCCTGAAGCAGGGTAGTATGAATGTGTGGGAGTACCATATGGAGTTTGCGCGCCTGTCCAAGTATGTTATTCACATGTTGCCGACCCTTGGTTATTAATGAGGCCTCTACAGCTACCTTGAATTCCGATATAAACTATGGTAAGATGGTGGCATTTGCTCAAGCCATAGAGACTTGTAAATTGAAGAATAGAATGGAGTGTCAGAGTAAGAGCAAGGCCCGGTCTGTGGGAAACTTGGGTGGTTGTAGGTCGGCATTCAGGGGAGGGTCATCTGGACCATCTCAATCATTCACTCAGTCTTTAATGAGTGCCCAGTCATCTGGACCCAGTCAGGGCAACATGGGACCCCACCAGCAGGGTCGGCCCGATAAAAGGTTTCCCCAGCGGAGGCTCCCATGCCCTAAGTGTGGGAGGGTGCATTTTGGGTCCTGCTTCATGGACCTACCTATATGCTATGGGTGCGGTGTGAAGGGTCACATTTAGAGGCATTGACGCTCGTACTGCTAAAACATGGGCTGAGGTGCGGCGCATCCAGCTAATTCTGTAGCTACTAGATCCACAACACCTCCAGCTTGAGGCACCCCAAACACCTGGAGGGCGTGGTGCAGCTAGGGATGGTGCCCAGAATTCGGGAGGACCCAGTAGATTTTATGCTATGCCGAGGCGTTGGGATTCATAGGCTTCTCCAGATGTTGTCACAGGTATATTATCTATCCAATCCCATGATGTATATGCTTTTATTGATCTCGGTTCCACTTTATCATATATCACTCCTTATGTTGCTATGGAATTTGGGATTGAACCGGCATAGCTTCATGAGCCATTATCTGTGTCTACTTCGGTTGGTGAGTCTATTTTGGCTGTGTGGGTTTATAGGGATTGCATTGTCAAGTTGCGTAACTGGGATATCGTGGCTGGTCTTATTGAATTGAGAATGGTCGATTTAGATGTAATAATGGGAATGGATTGGCTTTATTCATGTTTTGCCAAGCTTGATTTCCGGATAAGAACTGTTAGCTTCAAATTTCCAAATGAGCCAGTCATTGAGTAGAAAGGTGATGATGTAGTGCCGAAGGGTAGGTTTATTTCTTACCTTAACACCACGAAAATGATCAACAAGGGGTGTATTTACCATTTGGTTTGGGTTATGGGCACTGATGCTGAGGCACCTACACTTGGGTTCGTGCCTGTTGTGAATGAATTTTCGGGAGTCTTTCCGGATGAACTCCGTTGGATCGCACGAGACAGGGAAATTCAGTTTGGGAATGATGTGATGCCAACCGCACATCCTATATCTATTCCACCCTACAAAATGGCACCGGTAGAATTGAAGGAGCTCAAGGAACAATTGAGGGATTTGTTAGAGAAGGGTTTCATCCGACCGAGTGTATCACCATGGGGCACACCGGTTCTCTTTGTGATGAAGAAAGATGGATCACTGAGGATGTGTATTGACTACCGGCAGCTTAACAAAGTCACAATCAAAAACAAATACCCATTACCAAGAATAGATGATTTGCTTGATCAGTTACAGGGTGCTAGGTACTTCTCCAAAATTGATTTACAGTCCGGGTACCACCAAATTGAAGATCAGGGAGCAGGATATTCCGAAAACAGCTTTCAGGACCCGATATTGGCACTTTGAATTTCCGGTAATGTCTTTTGGGCTAACAAATGCCCCGGCGGGTTTCATCGATGTTATGAATCGGGTTTTCAAGCCTTTTCACGATTCATTTGTGGTAGTGATCATTGACGATATTCTTGTGTATTCGCAAGGTCGAGAGAACCATGCCGATCATCTCACGACAGTTTTGCATACTCTTCAACAACACCAATTGTACGCGAAATTTTCAAAATGTTAATTTTGGCTCAAATCTATCATCTTCTTGGGTCATGTTATATCCAGAGAAGGAATTAAGGTCGATCCTCAAAAGATTACAGCGGTGAAGAATTGGCCTACACCTACAACGCCAACGGAGATTCGCACTTTCTTGTGCTTAGCAAGGTATTACGGGAAGTTTGTGGAGGGGTTATCTACTCTTCCCTCTCCATTGACTAAATTGACTTAGAAAGCGATTAAGTTCCAATCATCCGATGATTGTGAAAGTAGCTTCCAGGAGTTGAAATCAAGATTGACTACGGCACTGGTGTTAACCTTACCAGAGGATGCAAATGGATTGGTGGTATATTCTGATACTTCAAGAATTGGGCTTGGGTGTGTATTAATGCAACAGGTTAAGCTGATAGCTTATGCTTCTGGGCAACTCAAGAATCGTGAAAAGAATTATCCAACACATGACATAGAACTTGCGGCGGTGGTTTTTGCATTAATGATTTGGCGTCATTATTTGTATTGGGTCCATGTGGATGTATTCATGGACCACAAGAGTCTTCAATATCGTTTCAAACAAAAGGAGCTGAATCTGAGGCAGAGAAGATGGCTTGAGTTACTCAAGGATTACGATATCGATATTCTGTATCACCCCGGGAAACCCAATGTTGTGGCGGATGCTCTTAGCCGGATATCTATGGGTAGTTTGGCTCACTTGGAGGCATGTCAAAGGCTGCTGGCCAGGGAAGTTCATCTATTGGCTAGTTTTGGAGTTCTTCTTGTGGACTCTAATGAAGGAGGGGTAATTGTACAAAATAGGGCTGAATCATCGCTTGTTGTGGAAGTCAAAGAGAAGCAATACAACGATCTATCTTTTGGTGCAACTGAAGGAGGGGATTCAAAAACATAATACTATGGCTTTTACTCTTGGCATGGATGATGGTACACTAAGGTACCAAGGACGGCTATGTGTTCCAAATGTAGATGATCTCCGGGAAAGAATCATGACTGAGGCTCACACTTCTTGGTATTCCATGGACCCATGTTCTACGAAGATGTATCATGATCTCAAGGAACTCTATTGGTGGAATGACATGAATGGGAGTGTGGCGGACTTTGTGGCAAGGTGTCCGAATTGTCAGCAAGTAAAAGCCGAACACCAACGGCTTGGTAGGTTGGCACAAAACATAGAAATTCCAATGTAGAAGTGGGAAATGATTAATACGGATTTTGTGGTAGGATTACCATGAACTCCATGCAAGTTTGAGTCAACATGGGTGATTGTGGATCTGCTCACAAAATCAGCACACTTCTTTCCAGTTAAATCTACCGACAAAGCGGAACAGTATGTTAAGTTGTATATCACGAAAATAGTCAGGCTACATGATACTCAAATTTTGATCATTTCCAATCGAGGGGCTCAATTCACGGCAAATTTCTGGAAGAAATTTGAGCTAGGTTTGGGTACTTAGGGGAATGATAGTACAGCCTTCCATCCACAGACTGATGAGAAAGCAGAGCGAACTATTCAGACGCTTGAGGACATGTTGCATGCTTGTGTTCTCAACTTCAAGAGTAGCTAGGATGATCATTTGCCACTCATAGAGTTTGCTTATAATAGCAACTTTCATGCTAGTATTCAAATGGCACCATTTGAGGCATTATATGGTAGGAGATGTAGATTTCCCATTGGGTGGTTCGAGATTAGGGAAGCAGAGTTGATAGGACTAGACCTCGTGCATCAAGCTATGGAGAAAGTTAAGATCATTAAAGAGCGGATGAAGACTGCTCAGAGTCGTCAGAAGTCCTATTCGGATGTTCGTCATAGGGATTTGGAGTTCAAACAATATGATTGGGTATTCTTGAATATTTCCACCTTGAAAGGTGTAATTCAATTTGGTAAGAAAGGGAAATTGAGCTGGCGGACTGTACAGAATCATTCAGAGGATCGGTGAGGTGGCGTACAAGCTTGAGCTACCGCCTGAGATGTCATTAGTGCACCCGGTATTCCATGTGTCTATGTTGAAGAAGGTAGTTGGAGATCAGTCAGCTATTGTGCCGGTTGATACCATTGAGGTTAATGAAGACCTGTCATATGATGAAATTACAGTTGCCATTCTTGATAGGCAAGTCCAGAAGTTGAGGAATAAAGAAATTGCCTCATTGAAGGTGTTGTGGCAAAACCAGCAAGTTGAAGAGGCTACTTGGGAGGCCGGGGAATAAATGAAAAAGAAGTATCCTTACTTGTTTGTATACACTATTCGACCTTTTTATACACTATGTTCAGTTATTGTAAAGGGGCTTCTTTCTAAATATATTGTATATGAGGCCACGGTTGGTGTTGTTATGAGTTATGTTACGTCATTGGTTTATGTATACGTTTTAAGGATGTGTTTCTGGGGCTCTCTGACAGGTGGATAGGCCTAGTTAAAGGGGAAACTCTGGCGAATATTTTAGGAATTTAGGGAGGTAGTCAAATTTGGGGCTGATGGTGTGTGGTATGAAAACTGAGTTGCATAAGATGCTAATAGTGAACCTTGACCCTCATTCGAGGATGAATGATCCTAAATGGGGAAGAATGTAAGGCCCCATAAAAATTTCACAAATGAAAAATAATGTTTTGTGGTGCCGAATTGATTTTTCCATAATTGTTAGCCGCGACTCTGACTCTTTCGGTCGAACAATGTACTGGAGAGTAAAGGAAAATATTTGGCAAAAGAGGACCTTTCTGCGGCCCACTATGCAGTCGCAGAATCACTATGTGGACCGCATAATGGCCGCAGAGTGAGGCAGTATGAGGTAGGGATGGGACATTTTGGATGTCAGGTTTGCGACACGTTATGCGACCGCAGACCAGTTCTGCGGTGCACTATGTGACCGCAGTCCAGTTCTGCGATGCACTATGCGACCGCATAACAAGTATGCGGGCTGCAAATCACAGCAGACCGAGTCAGTCATGCCCAGTTCCAAAGGCCAATTATGTGGCCTATTCTGCAGACCGCACATCCATTATACGGTCGCATATGCGACCCCAGATCCTATCTCGGGACTTCAATTTTTGGGGTTTTTATAACCCGGCCCTACTTCGTTATATATACGCAAAGGACCATATTTTGAGCAAACATATGATACTTTAGAGTGAGAAAGAGTGCTTAGTGTGGGGGAGTAACCTTCAACCTATTATCCATCAATTATTTCTCAATCATTGAGGATTAACAAAGAAAGCCTTCATCCTAAAGGTAAGAATCTATGTCCTAGCTCTCAATTTCGAATATTTACAAAAAGGGGGATAATTAAAAATACAATTATTGGGTGTGGGGGTTGTTATCTTGCATGCATATGTTATCAAAAAATGTGGGAAGGTTGTGAGTACAAATGGTAGAGAATAGGTTGGGGAATGATGGAATCTTTCACAAAAGGGCCTTAAAAACATTAATGCACACCTAGTGTTTGATAATGTTCTCAAATGAGCTAAAATCATGACCATCTTCCTAATTTTGGTCCAACTTGTTATATTTCTAAAATAGATCGAAGTGCTAAGAATTCTGGAACGTTTTAAAGATTAAAGGAAGCTCAATTGAGGTATGTTGGCTAAACTATTCTTTAAGAATTGGAACTCCGATATCCTAGTATGTTCCAAGATATTTATTACAAGTTGAGTATTCCGAATAAGTTTTGAGACAAAGATATATGTTTAATTTGTGTTTCAAATGCTCTCATGATATTGTATTATAAATTAAGGATATGTTCCAAAATATGGAATGTGTATCTACGTGTTATGATTCCAAGTCTTGATTTATGTGGAAAACTATTTTGCCAAATGTTGTAGAGATTATGATTGGTATTACACCTCTACCCGCATATATTGGGGTGAGGTGGCAGGGCTGCTTCATGTATGATTTTGGTATTGTTGTTGCACAACCACCCACATATATATATTGGGGTGAGGCGGCAGGGCCGCTTGAGTAGAGTTTTGATATTGTGTTTACACCACCACCCGCATATATATTGGGGTGTGGCAGCAGGGCCGCTTTGTGTGCAAATGGTTACGGGGGATCTCATAGTGAATTCTATAAATGTTAATGACAATTCTTGATGAGCTTATTTGGGTTTAACTGGCTATCTATTTTATTCGATTGTCGCCTTAGTGCATCATATTCTTATTGTATTTCTGAGATCTTAAATTGGTGTTTGGCTTTCATACTAGTACTATTTTAGATGTACTAACGTCCTTTCTGCCGGGGGTGCTGCATCTTTAATGGATGCAAGTGGTTCCACAGCAGAGGATACTGACCAGTGATAGCAGTGCCCATTCTTCCCAGCTGACTTGGTGAGCCCCATCTCATTCCGGGGTTGTACATTTTTTATTTCGTATGAGTTATTGTGTTTTGAGGTATAGCCGGAGCCTTGTTGCCGGCACCATCATTGTACTCTTTGGTATTTTTAGAGGCTTCATAGACTAAGTGTGGGTTGTACATAGGTGCTAGAAAAGTTAAACAAGTTATGTTGTGTTTTGATCACTTGTTCCACTCAAACTATAAGAATATGTGCATTTTGAGACTTAAAAGTGAAGTGACTAATGAAACGATTTTAGTATTGTATGTATGAACTTCCCACTGTCCAATTAATGAAATAATGTTTTCTCTTGATCCGGGGTGAGTTGGGTAGAAAGTATCTAACAGGTTTGCTCGACCGAGTTTACTCGATTGAGTGCCGATCACGCTCCCCAAGTTTGGTGTGTGATAGTGGCGCCCCTAACGCCGCCCCACGTGCCACAGTTGTGTGTTTTTGTCAGAGTGAATATTTTTCATTGCGTTTTGAAACTCGGATGTGGTTCTCAACCCTAGAATGCGATCCCGGCTTAATCTCTAGGGACGTTACCCAGACTTCAAAGCTCCAAATAGCTCGATTTCATTCCATAATATCTATATAGATCGGAATCACCCCTACTAAGCATAAAATACGCAATTAGTGCAAATCACTAGCAATTAAAGCTCAAACTCAAATGAAGTGCAGTAAACTAGAGTGCGATAAGCGACTAAAATATGGAATTATAGCCTACCATCAGACTGCACGGACAACTCACGTGCCAACAGGATAACTCTCACATAGAAGGCAAGTACACGGGAGTACATGTAAATGGTCAATAACATCAGGATGCATCTTCTTAAACTAACATGGGTGATTTATTTACGTGTATGGTTGTAGCAGTGTTCTACCACAATTCAAGTAAACAAGCAAGAGTAGAGAAAATTAACGGCACATAAGAAACGATCACCACAAAATGTACATGGTCTAACTCTCACAGGGTATGCACACCACTACACAAATAACAACAATAACAATTCCCCCGGGCGATCACAAGTCATCACAAATCATTCCCCGACATAGCCCACATTGTCTCGCCACGTGCGTAATAATAAAGTAAATGCCCACACTGTCTCGCTGCAAGAACATAATAATATTCTCACCTTGTCTCGCCACGTGCGCAAACCCACATATATAGTCCTCCTTGTCACGCCGCATGTGCAAATATCAATAGTAACAATAGCACGGACAACTCATGTGTGAACACCCCAACAATCCTCTCAGCAATACCACGTGTGCCAAAACATAACAACACAATAAAATAACTTCACAACATGTGCACATATGCTACAACATTTCCTCAAAACAGTTTCAATACCACAACCACGCATAACCCTCGGCTCAACAATACTCGGAACAATAGCAATAACAATAATAACACGGGAATACGGCAAGTAAATCTACTCAAGAACTTCAGAACACAAAGAAACTGATGAACGAGCTTACAAAGAAAGAGACAACGGAGAATAATGGTTTCAACAAGAATAGCTCAACAAGGGGAGAGATAGCGTGCAACAATGATTTCCAGATAACTACAACTCGACAGTAAGAGAGATAACATGCATCAATGATTCCAAATAAGGATAAGTCAACAATGAAAGGAATAACAAAACCTCAATTAAGGTTGAGCAATTACGGAAAGATACTAATAAATTCAATTAAGGATAAACAATTACAAAAAAGATAATAATGACTTCAATTAAGGATAAGCAATTACGAAAAGAATAATAATAACTTCAATTAAGGATAAGCAATTACGAAAAGGATAAAAATAACTTTAATTAAGGATAAGCAGTTAAATAAAAGATAGCATGGCAATAAAGAGGCAATATCTTAAATTAAGGCAGATAAGAATTTAATTGGCAACAAGGGTTAAACATGAATCAATTAATTCCAGATAAGCCGTGTAAGGGTAAATTTAATAAAAGGGGGATTTAACATGCTAAAACAACTTCATGTCTAATAAACATAAGAACCTAAGAGCACTAAACGGTAAAATTTCCACAAATAAGCCCGAGTACGTACTCGTCACCTCACGTACACGGCCTTCACATGACACAATTAGCACAAATGACTCAAATCCTAAGGGGTAGTTTCCCCCCCACAAAGTTTGGCAAGATACTTACCTCAAGAAAGTTAGACTGTTACTCTAGATGTCCTTCTCAAGGGGAACAACCTCGGGACAGCTCAAATCTAGCCAGAAAAGCTTCAAATCATAAACAAAACTCATAGGAACTGATTTCAGATAATAAAGCTTCAATCTTTAAAGAACACTAAAACGTCAACCCTGGGCCCACACCTCGAAACCCGAAAACTTCATAACATATGTACACCCATTCAATTACGAGTACAACCATAATAATTTCATCCAATTCTGACTCTGAATCGATGTTCAAAACCCACTTATTCTCTTCAAAATAGTTTTTGATAAAAACTCCCAATTCTACAATCAAAACGTGGATTAATTCAAAAATGAACTTCAGTAATCATATTAAAATACAAAAACTATTGTTTGATACTGACCCCCATGAAAAGACGAGAAGAACGCAACAAAACTCACCTCAACCGGAGCTCTAGAATCAAGATATGCTCAAAATACTAAATAAACGTAGTCAGATTGTTTTAATACACAGGGAATTTCGCTTCCGCGCCCAAAACTCTGCACCTGCGGTCCTCCTGTTGTAATTTATGCATTTGCGGACCATTTTTTGCACATGCGGGGTCGCAGATGAGGACCCAACTTCGCATCTGCGAAGCACCAGCACCGACTCTCTTCTCCGATACTAAAATCAACATAACTCGCTCAAACGACGTCTAAATTCAACATCTTTTTTTCTATGGCTCTGTAATTACGATAGAGATCTAATGCTTCAATAAAAACAACAGTTGTAGGTCATTTTCTTAATGTGGTAGCATTTATTCTTGAAGAAAAGACGTCGAAATATAAAACATGAGCGCAACACAACCCAAACCTATCTGAAACTCACTCGAGCCCCTCGGGACCCCGTTCGAACATACCAATAAGTCCCAACACATAACGCGGACTTGCTCGAGGCTTCAAATCACATCAAACAATATCAGAAATACGAATCGCACCTCAAATCAAACTTAATAAAGTTATGAACTTTCAACTTCTACAACTCGCGTCGAAACATATCAAATCAACCCGGAATGATGTCAAATTTTGCATGTATGTCTCCAATGATGTAACGGAGCTAATCCAACTCTCTGAATCGCAATCTGTGCCCCATATCAACAAAGTCAACTCTCAGCCAAACCTCTTAACCTTCTAAAACTTCAACTTTCCATTTTTTGCCAAAATGCTTCAAATTATCCTACGGCCCTCCAATCCAAATACGGACACACGCCTAAGTCCAAAATCACTATACTGAGCTATTGGAATCATCAAAATTCCATTTTGGAGTCATCTATATAAAAGTCAAACTCCAGTCAACTCTTACCGTTTAAGCTTCTAAGACAAGAATCATTCTTCCAAATTGATCCTGAATCATCCGAAATCCCAACTCCACCACACACACTAGTCATAATACATAATACGAAGTTTCTCGAGACCTTAAGCCGGCGAACGGGACGCTAATTCTCAAAACAACCGGTCGGGTCGTTACCTTTTCCCCCTCTTAAACAAACGTCCATCCTCGACAGTGCCAAGAATTATTTCAAAGTCATCAATCATTGAGTGAACAAACCATACATACACCCGTGTGTGACCCCACGTCAACCCAAATCCACGTAAGCTCAATAACACCACCACAACTGAAGGTTTTTCCTTCCAACAATACCAATAGGCCTTAGAACCAAATTTCTCACCATCCGGTTGTTTCCACAAGACCTGATTCATACATCAACACACGGTATCAGCCTCAACCAGCTACAATAACCTATGTATACACTCACTGGATACAAACACATGACCTAACACACTACATATATGTCCATAACGATATTTCTAATGACCAAACCCAGCACCGGTAATTAACCTCATATCAGCTAGAACCTTATTCCAAACCTCCACAACACCGACAAGGATGCAAGAAGCACGAAAATGCCATGATTATTCACTCATATAAACAAGTCACACCCAACACTACTTGGGCACACACCTCGCAAGCTAAACCCCAAGAAGCACAGCATGAATATGACTAAATATACGAGGGAACCCATGAAAGTACTATCAAACAAGCCCGACAGGCATAACTCCCTATCAATAGCATACTACAAATTAATTCCACAAGGGAGAATCAAAGTATAAGAATAACTCACAAGGATCTCATCCTAATATAACTTCACTAAGGCACGCAGCCCGACCCAAACATAACAAACCTCATGGAAACGTGAGGATCCCATCCTCAGCTCTGAATAACAAGTAGATTACACATCATACCAATCAAAACCTTCAACTAATTGAATTTTCGCTAGAAAGGTCATAACATATGCTGAACTCCCACACCGGTAGAGGATGTAATTCACAAATCGTAACCAACCACTTAGAAATCAAAGCAAAACATACCGTAATGGGTAACAGAAAGTCATTCCTAGTCTTATAGCTCTCAATAATGAATAAATCAAAATGATAGACATAGGCTACCACTATAGAATCTCCCAATAGGGGTAAACACATAAACATAGTACAAAATCATGAATTTACCCATATGTGAAGCAACATAGGTGGACTCACCCCGATAAGAAGAACAGAAACAAAATATGAATGATGATCATATATAATAAATTAGAACAATACTTGTACGACATATCCGGTGCAACAGCCTCATCCATACCATAGAAAGTACATCAACGGACCGAGCCCCCCTCTTGGGCGCCCTATACCCGCCTGACCTGCACCCCAAGCTGGCGGTGCAGGGATATTAGCAACTCAATCAGCACACATAGCCTAGATACCCCATCGTGACACATCTGTTCAGAGTCTGGTACAATCTCTCACCATGTGGCTAGTATCTCCATACTCAAAGAAGCCTCTCCGATGGCGTGGCTATGGAAGATGTCCGACCCGGCCACTTTGAGACCCCTGGATATCTGAAGCACCGCGCAAAGCCTGAAGTGAAAACTGAACAGCCTGACCCACAAAACCTCTACCATGGTGTACCTTGCCTCCAAAATAGGTACTGGTAGATCCTCCCGGTCTGCGAGGCCTCTTAGCCTCCCCGTCCTCTCTCTCCTAAAACGTATATCCTCTCCCGCCTCGTCCCGTATGCCCTCTAGTCGGCGAGCGATCTCTACCACTTGCTGAAATGGAACATCCAACTCCAACTCCCGAGCCATGCTAAATCGGATATCATGGTTGATCCCCTCAATGAACTTGCGGACTTGATCTCTAACTGTAGAAACCAAAGCAGGTGCATGTCGAGACAAATTACTGAATTTGACGGCATACCATGACACTAACATAGTTCCCAGGTGCACCTGCTCAAACTCCACGTGCCAGGCATCCCGAAGAGTCTGACGAACATATTCCCTCAAGAATAACTCTGAAAACCAATCCCATGTGCGTGAAGTTGCCTCGGCCATGCTACCCAACACGTACATTCGCCACCACTGATATGCCACTCTCTTAAGGAGAAACGTAGTAAAATTAACCCCACTCGTCTCCACAATGCCCATAGTGTGGAGAAAATGCTGGCACTCCTCTAGGAAACCATGTGCATCCTCTCAATCCAAACCACTGAAGGTAGGAAGGTAATACTTCTTGAACCTTGCAAGTCTAAGTTGTTCTTCTTTAGATGGTGTTGCCCTAATTACGAGCTGAACTTGAAAACCTGGCTGCGCCGACACCACACCCGTAACCTGACCAATGTGAGCCAACTGCTCTAAGGTACGGGCGGCGGGAGTTTGAGCTCCTCCCCTGGTCTGTGAAGTAGCTGGTGTAGCCGGAATCAACCCCGCATGAGCCAATGTACCAAACATGCTCATGAACTCTGCTAAGGTCTCCTGAAGTCCGGGGGCAACAACAGGCACCTCCGGTGCCTGTCCCCCAATAGGAGCTACTGGAAGCTCATCAACTGCTGCTCTGATAGGTGCTCTAGCTATAGCACGTGCTCCTCCATGGCCTCTACCTCTGCCTCTTCCCCGACCTCTAGCAACACCCAGCTCTGGGGGAAGGGTCATCAGTAACTCCAACTTGTGTCCTCACCATATGCGAGAGAATAGAATGACAAAGGCTCAAACTCCGAGTTGTCTCATGCAGCAAGAACCATAGCCAAATTATAAACTGGCTAGTGACGTTATTCTTCCCAACATACCGTAATAAAATTCGTTAGCACTTATTCCAGGTCAAATAACTTTAGCTCATCCAGCATAGGCTGCTCGACCGACATGCCAGACAAGCACTGCCTTGATCCATATTTAGTGCAACCCGTGCACAAAATAGGCAACAACTCGAATGTACCCAATAATGGAAAGAAAAATAAATAAGAGAATCGTCCCGCAAGCTGAAAAGATGCCACTACAAGGCGCAATTCTATGAACACATCACACAAAGGAGGAACAATATACATGAAATAAGAAAAAGGATCATATTCCAACCTACTCTAATGCGATGCATGCCCCAGTCTGAACACCGGTCCATATGGAATACCTCATGCCACGATGCTCTAAATTCAATAACCATATGCGCAATAACAACAAATACGCGAAGTACAAGACTATAACTATGGAGACACGGATAGCACAATATATGATCCACTCCCAATTTACACTCAGCAATGAGTGGAAGTGATCGTTGGAATAATAGTACGCAATTATGAGTCGGGGTCGATTTCCTCAAGGAGCTAACAATGGGTGTTAGAGTCTATACTTGATGCGTGGAGACAAAACAACTTAAATACACTTATAATCAAGTATGTTTTGCTAATTACTTCTATAAACTATACTATCAATGGTCAACTAGAGTAATGAAACTAGAAATTGACTAATTGTTTTTGGTTGTTGTCAAATAAGTAACCTTCGCCTAGGTGTTCGCCTAATGGGTTAATTATACTAACACTTTTTTTTTTAATTGGGGTGTATCATAGCTCTCAACTCTAAGTTACCCACTCAATACCTCCCGGTCATAGAGTGATTTTGCCCAATTTGGCTTTCTCAAGCTCAAATGGGTATCAAGCTAAATAGTTGATATGAGCTGAAGTCGAGTTTTCCCTATCTCTAATTCAAACCCTTTAATTAGGCTAGTCAAATCCTTAACTGGCCCAATTTCTTGTTAGCCATATATTCCTATACTAGGTCCCTCTTTCTCAAGTAAAGAGCAAGTCAAAAAGGCATTAATCAATGTTTGGAACCATCAACTATAAAACTAAAGCATGAACAAGGCTAAATAACAAACAACCAATGATAAACAAGGATTAAATTAAATACCCATATTGTTTACACACTAGGGTTGGGTCACAACCCTAGTAAGTATTGAGCTACTCATAGTAGAAATGAAGAAAGAAAGAAGAAACACTAATTAAAGCCATAATATGAAATTGAAATGATAAATTATGATGTTATTTTCCAAAATATGATCACAAATTACCAAAATGGTAAACTAGACTGGCTACATCTAGGAAAACATCAAAACATCACCTTAATAAGTGATTCCCGTCAATTTATAGTGGCCCAAAATTCACTAACAAAAATTCCCTTCGGGAGGTTCTGTTGCCGCATAATTCCATAGGCGGTCCTAACATTGCTTGAGTTTGTAGGTTGAGAGATTCTGCATCCACACAGTTTGATCTGTGGCTGCACTTCAGCTTCTACGACCGCACAAATCATGTGTGGTCTGCACTTCTGGCAAGGCTTCTTTCTTGGTCATTTTGCGCATTCTATGAACCCTTTTAATTAATGTCAGTGCAACCAAGTTCTGCAGCCGCACTTCTCTTCAATCACTTCTGGGATTCAACATAAGATCTGCGGCCACAAAGAGAATTCTGTTGTCTGTACTTCTGGTTTGTTGTGCCCCTTCTTTCCTTGTGAGCCAGAACACTCCTTTTTGAGTTGGATTTCTTCATTAGAGTCCAAATCTCCAACATTCATGCAATTTGCACACTTCGATTAGTTTTGGGAATATAAATCAACACTTTCGACTAAAACTAAAGTAAGAAATTACTAAAAAGTTGTCAAAATCCACACTTATCAACTCCCCCAAACTTAAGTCTTTGCATGTCCTCTACCTTTCTTTTGCCAAGTTCACTATAAAGGTTAGCACTCAATCTTTAGATCAATGAAAGGTTTACTCTTCTCTCACAACAGAATATCACAAGTGCGGCTTCAAGTACCATAGGCTTACCCCTGGTGTACATCACCACTAATGTAAGCTTACTTGGTTCAAAATCAAGTAGGACTTATTCAGGTTGTAATGAAGGGTTTTGGATTGGGGTAGGATACCATATGTTTAAGTGGTTACACCTTTCCTTAAGCACTCCATATTTTAATTTCTTGGCTCTCAATTACCAATTCTTAGAGGCATTCTCTTTTTGTTGGGGGGTAGAGAGACTTGACATCACTCTTTCTTGTGCATTTCATTCATTTTCTCCCTCGATGCTCATGTTAGCGATCATTACCTTGTTTTGAATCCATAAACCCTTCCTTTATTATCTTTCTTGCATTTTCTCTTTTTGGTTTTTTTGTTCCTTCTCTTTTCTTGCCTTCTCTTTTCATAGATATCACTTGTTTTGTCTTTTTGGTGTCTTTATACCTTTTTCAAATTCCTCAACTCTCCCTCATTATGCATTAGGTCACATATTTCACAAGAGTATTAAGGAAGGTCCGGGTGGCAAGAGAGGATCGCGACAAAACAGGTAAAGGCTTATATCATGGTTATCGAATGACAAAGGCTAGAAGCTCAAAGGGGGTTGACTAGGGATAACAACATAGGTTGGATATAGAAAGCTCAAACAGAACAAGGAAATCATACAATAATTTCCCAAACCAAGAAAACTCAGGATTTCTCCTTGAAGCAAATTCGGGAAAAGTACCAGATCATTTGCACGGGTACTTGGACTAGCAACGAAAAATCACCTCACCCATCACTAAACTAAACTTTAAAATAGGATAGAGTCGAGAGACTACAATAATTACAATCAAGTTAAAGATCACTATGGTCCAATAAACCACTCAATGATTACCAAAGTCAACTCAAGAGTCTCAAAGTCACTAACTTGAGCTATTTTGTTGCAAAAACCTTATTTTAAAACATAAGCACGTAGTTAAGTGTGTTGGTACCAAAGAAGGTTGTGTTATACGTTATTTTGGTTATATGATAGTTGTGTGTTATATTTTGAAGTCAAGCAAGTTGTGGAACAAAAGTTGGCAAATGTCATCACAAGTTACATCCATAAATGTGTTGAACATTAGGTCAAATGTAGCTGAGCTTTTCTCCAAATATACTTTTAATTATGGGGTGATACATCTTTTAAATTGAAGCTATAAAAGTCTAGTTTTTAACTTATTAAAGCGTTTGTTGATACAACATCGGAGTAGAGAGATATTCGTATTTTTGCGAGACTATGCAAGCAGCTCCCAATGGGACCCACTTAGGCGGTGGACGACCCTTGAACATTTTAAAGGGTTTGGACGACTCATTTTTGGTCATNCAGTAAGGCATGGCTCATCAGACTGGCCAGCTAGTGCGACCTGTGCAGATGGTGCATATGGATTTGGGGCGGACTAGTCTGGGTCAAGTAACATATCAAAGGAGAGATCCCCAGCCGTCACAAGTCTGGTCACCTCCTTCCTGAGCTTGTCAACCGATCTCTTGCTTGCCTGAGACTTCCTTATCTTCTTCACTTCTTTGGCCAACTCCTCAATAACCGACTTGTGATGTACCATAGTGTCCCTGATCATCTTCTGGTTGTCCAGAATCTTCTTCAACTTCTCATCAAGATCATAGGAGAGTTTTGGTACCTTTATAGATGATTATGCTGCAATAATACTATATATGTCAGACAACTTTGAAGTAGTCGTCTCCATCCAGTTGTTGAGACTCGCCAATGTATTGAAGACTCATAGAGCGGATAATGGAGTTGTAAGCATGGGCACCGACCTCAGATATGTAGCAGGGGCTGCCCTAGGGACTGTGGTAAAATCTGAGGGTTGTGGCGGAGGCATAGTAGTAGCTCTAGAAGAGGGATTAACAGAGGTAGATGGAATGTTAGTTGTCTCGGTGATTACCACTCTCGGCTCGTCAAATTGGCCTGTGGTGGTAGAAGGTTGAGCTCTCTTCTTTGGGTTTGTCGCATCCATCAACAAATACCAGTCAAATGGATTCTTCGGCTTCACCTTGGTGTCATATGATCTTGGATCTTACTTTACATCAGTGAGGTACTCTGTGATAGTGTTGGGATAAGGGTAGGCCGTGTTGGTATGTTGTGCTACCAATGAAATGTTGGCTGACATCACAGCACCCACATTAATTGGGTACATGGCCATGATAGATTCCACAAGAACATCACGAGTAAGAGGAAGATGTGTCTCATTCTGGCATGGATCCAGTCTGCTACAAACAAAGGTCTACCATCCCTTCACCTCAAAGCTCAATGTGTTCCGCTAAATGGGAACCCCAACAGTGATCCATGGTGGTGGTGGCCTTGGTGGTGCTAAGATCTCTGTTAGCCAAAGTCAGACTTCTTCTTTCATTGCACACTTCTATAGGTACTCCCTTAGCTCCAAGTACTCAAACCCCAGGTAGACAT
Organism: Nicotiana otophora; assembly: GCA_000715115.1. NCBI lineage: Eukaryota > Viridiplantae > Streptophyta > Magnoliopsida > Solanales > Solanaceae > Nicotiana > Nicotiana otophora. Next base: position 6,405 of record AWOL01S0010626.1, on the reverse strand, counting down.
TTAGCGTGTGCTGATCAAACCTCATCTTGAGGTTGTGTACTTTAGTCACCTTCATCCCCTTCTTGATGAGAGAAACATTTGCGTATAACTCTCAGACGAGGTACTCCTTGGCATCTTTAACTCTCCTAGTATACCACATCCAGCCCTTTCTTACTCTAAACTTCCTCAACACTTTCGGGTTGTATTTATCCAAATCCTTCAAGGATCATACTGGCAACCACATATGGAAGTCAGTGAAAGCTGCCAAGCTAACAAACCTAACCTCCCATATTTCCTTTTTCTTTAATCTCTCCACACTGTGGATGTACCATCTCCCCCACTAACATCATCAGGGATATCCTATACAGTTAGTGCATTTGTGTCCGGGGCAGCTGCTGGATTAGAGGTCTGGCTTGCACTTTTTGACCCCTTGGAAGTGTTGTGAGATGAGGAGGCCTCGTCTATGAGCTGAAATCTCCCCTATGGCCTAGAATGTGTTGGTGTCTGCTCCTCCTAAATATAGGCCGAGTTTCCCTCTGAAGCTTCCCTAGACGGGACATAGGAACAAGACTCGGAGAGGTCTGCACCTCTCCGTCTACCTGTTGTGGCCTTCTTCCTAAAGGTTTTGGGATGGCCAAGGGGAAAGATACCTCTACCTCGACCACTAGAAGTTTCGCCTTTACCTTTTGTAGCTTCATCGCCGCGGTGCAATTGAACCATTGCCTGTATCAAATCAAAGAAAATTGTTAGTTGCAACTCATAATTCAACATATGCAAGACTTATGTAGGCAAGGGAGAACATTGTGGACATAGTGAAATTACGACAAAAAAATAGGTTGCTGGAACTGGAATCTGCATTCCGCCAATTTGTGATGTGCGGTCGTAGATAGGAAGTTCGGACCGTACAATTACTAGTGTGGCCACACATTTATCAAAAAACATCAAAGGCCCAGAAGCCCCTCTCTAATGATAGTGCAGAGGCAGTTTTGCAGCCATAGAATACATCTGCGGTCCGCACATTTTTGAGTGCGACCCCTTTAAGATTTATGCGGTCCGCATAATTAAAGTGCAGCCCCAGATGAACTTGTTTCACCAGGTTGCCCCAAACCCCTAAACTGCGGAAGAAACAAATTGAAGTGCAGCCATAGATTTTAACAATTATGCACATGCATTATTTTTCTATTTAGATTTTGCAAGTACTTGTACAAATAGACATGGCAACATGGTATAAACATGAAATCGCATTAACCCAACCCATTATAGCCTGTATCATCAACTACCCAATTCAGAGCTACCCCATATGGGCACATGGATGAACTTTAATAACAGATGGCATAAAAGGAAATTAAATTTTTGAAAATTAAAGTAACACAAATAATTAACATGAAATGAACCATACCAGATAGAGTGAGTGCACTGGG
>AWOL01S0010624.1:0-17553 GCA_000715115.1 Nicotiana otophora | reverse complement strand
ATATGGGTAAAGTAGCATCAACACATATCGAAATATGCCCAACATCACTACCCCACACTTAAAACCTGCCTATCCGAAATTGTAACTAGCTCTTCTTCTTATGCCAAATTCGCATCCAACGGCACTGAATTGAAATCTAACATATATGACTTGCCTTCATAATACTTCTGAAGCATTGAAATTTGAAATACCTAATGAACCCTGACAAGCTGGGTGGCAAGCAACCATGTAAGCCACCTCACCAACTCTCTCTAGAACCTCAAATGGGCCAAGAAACCTAGGACGCAACTTTACCTTTTTCTCAAATCTCATCATGCACTTCGCAGGTGAAACTATTAGAAGAACCTTTTCACTCTCCATGAAAGCTATATCATGAACCTTTCTATCAGTATAACTCTTCTGCCTAGATTGCACTTTACCAAGCGTCTCCTAACTCAACTTCACATTTTCCAAATCTCCATGAACCAAATCTATGCCCAACAACCTGGCCTCACCAGGCATAAACCAACCAATTGGATAACGATTGTCTCCCATATAAGGCCTTATATTGTCACGCCCTAACCTCGGGAAGTGTGACCGGTGCTCAACCGAGTGAATCCGGCCGAGCAAGCCTGTTAGATACTTTCTACCTAATTAACCCATGATCAAAAAAAGACGTAATTTCATTAATTAAACTAGTAGAAATCTCATTCATACAATCCTAAATCGTTTTATTAGTCATTGCACCTTTAAGTCTCAAAATACACAATTCTTAAAGTCTGAGAGGAACAAGTGATCAACACAACATATACTTGTTTAACATTCCCAACACCCACACACAAACCACATAGTGTCTACGGAGCCTCTAAAGTTATAAAAGAGAGTAAAGACGGTGCCGGCAATAAGGCCCCGGCTTTACCTCAAAAAGTGACCATAATATAAACAAAAGGTACAATACATGATCCCGGAATGAAATGGGACTCACCGAGTCCGCTGAGAAGAGGATGCGGCACTATCTGTGATCAGCACTATCTGCTATGTAACCACCTGCATCCATTTAAAGATGCAGCACCCCCGGCAAAAGGGACATTAGTACCGTCGAATAGCACTAGTATATATAGCTAAACACCAACTCAATAGAACGAATAATAATATAAGAGGAACAATCAAAAATTCAATAAGAGCTTTCAAATAATATTAAAACATCTTTTTTAAAGTTCACATAAGTTTTCAAGTCAACTTCCACGTTATTAGGTTTGGTGATCGTTAGTGCCAATATTCCACAATTCACAATGCCTCTGTATTCTTACACGAAGTCCGATCTCGGCCCGATCGTCTAGGCCATCTCATTTGAGACATTACCACAATTTCATTATAATATACAGCACAGTGCCACCATGTGTGCGGCATGGAGTTCCATCACAGCCCGATAGGCTAGGCCGTCTCACCCAAGACGTTACCATTTTCAGTCAACCATCTCACATCTTTCTTCTTTCATATCTTTCAATTCATTGGCACTAGTGATCACTATTACCAAGTCTTTCTTGCCACTTGGCTGTATTTCATAATTCCAGACACCTTTTCTACATTTAATATCATTATCATTATCATTATCAACAACAATAAGGCTTCCCATTCAAGACATTAAATTCACATATGAGTAGTTTGGGAATCTTAGGCACACAGAGGCTTTTCATACTAATTGGGCATAACAACATTTATTTCGATCTTGACATGAAGTCTTAACATTTCTAACACATATTCTACATTTTTTAACACATCCTCAATAACAAACACATTAGAAATCGCCAATTCTATAAAGATCAAGGGCTTACTCCAATTACATGAACACCGTGGTATTCGATTCTAAGAAGAAGGGGGTTTAGCAAACATACCTCAATTGAGCTTCTTAAAACTCTAAGATGTTCCGGAATATTAGCCACTTCAATCTATTTTAGCAATATAAAATAATTGAACCAAAATTAGGAAGATGAACATCGTTTTAGCTCATTTGAGCATATTATCCAACTCTAGGAGTGCATGAATGTTTTAAGCCCCTTTTTGTTGAAGATTTCATCTTTCCCCAACCCACTCTCTACCAATTTTAGCTCACAACCTTCCCACATACTTCAAGGGTACATGCATGCAAGACAACAACCCCCACACCCAATAATTGCCTCTCTAATTAACCCATTTTTGCAAATTTTCAAAATTGAGAGCTAGGACATAGGTTCTTACCTTTAGGGTGAAGACTTCCTTTGTTAATACTCAATGATTGAGCAAGAATTGATGGATAATTGTTGAAGGTTGCTCCCCCACTCTAAGAACTCTCCCTCACTCTAAAATATCAGAAATGTGCTTAAAACGGTCTATGTGGTGTGTTTTAATAGGATTGGCTCAGGTTTTGAAAAACCCAAAAATAAATCTTCGGAACAAATTTTGCGGCCACATATGCGACCGCGTAATGGTTATGCGGTCCGAGAAATGGTCACGAAAATGGGGGCTAGAAATGAAAAGGAACTGATCTGGTCTGTGGTCACTATGCGGCTCGCATACCCGTTTTGTGGTCGCATAGTGCACCGCAGCACCTCCCTCCAAATAATCCCATGGCGAGATATATGAAAATAATTCGGCCCGCAAAACGGTTATGCAGTCTCATAATGGCCGCGAAATTGGGCGTCAAAAATGCCCCAGAAATCTGCCCCACTCTGCGACCAATTTGTGGTCCGCAGATTGGTTCTGTGGCCGTAGAATGGGCCGCATAAATTCATACTTCTGACCAACATTTTCCTTCAACTCCCAGCGCAATGATCAATCCAAAAAGTCCGTACTGGGGCGAGCGTTTCTACTATTATTAACCTCTACGCCTACTTTGGCATCACAGAACCCAGGTTTTTAGGAAATATTTTACGAGACCGTATATCCTCCCCCACTTAAGATCATTCATCCTCGAATGAGGGTCAGGGTCTATCGTTAGCACCTTATGCAACTCACATTTCATACCCTACACCAGCATCCCCAAATTTAACTAACTCTCTAAATTTCCAAAAATTTCGCAAGAGTTTCCTTTGTAACTAGGCCTATCCACCTGTCAGAGAGCCCCAAAAATACATCTTACAAACATATAAAGAATCGAATAACATAACATAACTCATAACCACACTAACTATGGCCTCAAGTAAACAACATATAATCAAAAGGAGCACCTTAACATTAACTGATACAAAATGCTTAGGCGACAGGTTCATAAAATAAAGGATTACACAGCTATTCAAACAAGTGAGGAAACTTCTTCCTCATTTCTTCCTCGGTCTCCCACGTAGCCTCTTCAACCTGCCGGTTTCACCACAACACTTTCACAGAGGCATTTCTTTATTCCTCAACTTTCGAACTTGTCTATCAAGAATGGCAATTAGAATCTCTTCATATGACAATTCTTCATTAACCTCAATGGTCTCAAACGACACAATAGCTGACGGATCTCTAACTACCTTCTTCAACAGAGACACATGGAATACCGGGTGTACTAATGACATCTCGAGTAGTAGCTCAAGCTTGTACCCCACCTGACCGATCCTCTGGATGATTATGTATGGTCCGACATACCTCGGACTCAATTTCCCTTTCTTTCCAAACCGCATAATACCCTTCATGGGGGAAACCTTCAAGAATACCCAAACATCTTCTTTGCACTCTAAGTCTCTGCGACGAACATCCGAATAGGATTTTTGATGACTCTGAGCGGTTTTCAATCGCTCCTTAATGATTTTAACTTTTTCCATAGCCTGATGCACGAGGTCTGGCCCTATCATTTCTGCTTCCCCAATTTGAACCACCCAATGGGAGATCTACATCTCCTACCATACAATGCCTCAAACGGTGCCATCTGAATACTAGCATGAAAGATGTTATTATAAGAAAACTCTATGAGTGGCAAATGATCATCTCAGCTACCCTTGGAATCAAGAACACAAGCACGCCACATGTCCTCAAGCATCTTAATAGTCCGCTCTGCTTTTCCGTCGGTCTGGGGATGGAAAGCTGTACTCAGATTCACCTGAATACCCAAACCTTGCTGAAACTTCTTCCAAAACTTAGCTGTGAACTGAGCCCCTCGATTAGAAATGATAGAAACTAGAGTACCATGTAGCTTGACTATTTCCTTGATATTACTACTGAGCATATTATTCCGTTGTGTCGGTAGATTTTACTGGCAAGAAGTGTCCTGATTTCGTGATTCGGTCCATGATCACCCAAATTGAGTCAAACTTGCACGGAGTGCTTGGTAATCCTACCAAAAACTCCATATTAATGATATCCCACTTCCACATTGGAATATCTATGTTCTGTGCCAACCTGCCAGGCCGTTGATGTTCGGCCTTCACTTGTTGACAGTTCGAACACCTTGCCACAAAGTCCCTTCCTTCACCAAAGTTCGTAAGACGAACTCCCAAACTAGCCAATCGATGGACTTCCTTGGCCATTGGCCTTTGATATACCTCAAAGTGAGCCAAACTACCCATAGATTTCTGGCTAAGCATATCTGCCACAACATTGGCTTTCCCCGGGTGATATAGAATATCGATGTTGTAATCCTTGAGCAACTCAAGCCATCTTCTTTGCCTCAGATTCGGCTCCTTTTGTTTGAAAATATATTGAAGACTTTTGTGGTCCGTGAATACCTCCACATGGACCCTATAAAAATAGTGATGCCAAATTTTCAATGCACAAACCACCGCTGCAAGTTCTGAGTCATGCGTTGGATAATTCATTTCATGATTTTTGAGTTTCCAAGAAGCATATGCTATAACCTTGTCGTGTTGCATTAATACACACCCAAGCCCAATTCTTGAAGCGTCGCAATATACCACAAACCCTTCTGTACCCTCTGGCAGGGTCAACACTGGCACCGTAGTCAATCTCGATTTCAACTCCTGGAAAATCCTTTCACAGGCATCAGACCATTGGAACTTAACTGCTTTCTGAGTCAATTTAGTCAACGGAGAGGCTAGAGTAGAGAACCCTTCTACAAACTTCCTGTAATACCCTGCTAAGCCTAAGAAACTGTGAATCTCAGTGGCGTTGTAGGTCTATTCCAATTCTTTACAGCTGAAATCTTTTGAGGATCCACCTTGATTCCTTCTCTAGAGACAACATGACCCAAGAATATGACAGATTCTAGCCAAAATTAACATTTTGAAAACTTCGCATACAATTGGTGCCGATGAAGAGTCTGCAAAACTGCCCTGAGATGATCGACGTGGTCCTCCTAACCTCGTGAATACACAAGAATATCGTCAATGAACACTATCACAAAGGAATCGAGAAAAGGCTTGAAAACCCGATTCATAAGATCCATGAAAGCTGCCGGGGCATTTGTTAGCCCAAATGATATTACTAGTAATTTAAAGTGCACATACCGGGTTCTGAAAGCTATTTTCGGAATATCCTGCTCCACGATCTTCAATTGGTGATACCCGGATCGTAAATCAATTTTGGAGAAGTATCTAACACCCTGTAACTGATCAAACAAATCATCTATTCTTGGTAGTGGGTATTTGTTTTTGATTGTGACTTTGTTGAGATACCGGTAGTCAATACACATCCTCAGTGATCAATCTTTCTTCCTAACAAAGAGAACCGGTGCACCCCATGGTGACACACTCAGTCGGATGAAACCCTTCTTTAACAAAGCCTTCAATTGTTCCTTTAGTTCCTTCAATTTTGCTGGTTACATTCTGTAGGGAGGAATAGATATAGGCTGTGTGCCTGGCATCACATCAATCCCAAAATCAATCTCCCTGTCTGGCGGAATCCTAGGGAGCTCATCAGGAAAGACCTCTAGAAATTCATTCACAACTGGCACAGATTCGAGTGTAGGTGCCTCAGCAGTGGTGTCCGTAACTCGGACCAAATGGTAAATACACCCCTTGTTGATCATCTTTGTGGCCTTAAGGTAAGAAATAAACCTACCCTTCGGCACTATATTCTCCCCCATTCTATTCAACAACTGGCTCATTAGGAAATTCCAACGTCACAGTTCTAGTTCGGCAGTCGAGCTTAGCAAAACATAAATAAAGCCAATCCATTCCCACAATTACATCAAAATCAACCATTCCCAATTCAATGAGATCGGCCGCGGTGTCCCGACCACGCACCGTGACAACACAACCGCTATAAACCTGTGCGGCCATAATAGACTCGCCAACCAGAGTAGATACAGAGAATGGCTCAGGAAGCTGTTCCGGTTCTATCCCAAATTTCATAGCACCATAAGTGGTAACATAGGACAAAGTGGAACCAAGATCAATAAGAGCATATACATCATGAGTATGGACAGTCAATATACCTGTGACAACATTTGGAGAAGCCTATGCATTCTGGCGACCGCTTATAGCATAGGAACGGTTGGGTTCTCCTGAACTCTGTGCACCACCCCGAGCTGCACCACGCCCCACTGGTGCTGTAGTACCTCGAGCTAGAGGGGGTGCTAAAGATGTAGTAGTTGCACAACCGGATGGTTGTGTTGTTCCCCTGCCCGTACCCCGGCGGGATGAACGAACACTCCCTCTGAATATGGCCCCTCAATCCATACCCGTAACATATAGGTAAGTCCATGTAGTATATCCCCATGTGCATCTTCCCACACCTAGGGCATGGGGGTCTCCGTTGTTGCTGGAATCTCCCTCCTGATCGGCCCTGCTGTTGGGGTCCCCTGCTACAGTGATTGGGCCTGAAACCACTCCCCTATTGCTGACTGGGCTCTGCTAGCGGTGCACTTCCTAAAGACCGAGCAACAGACAGGGATGGCCTTGAGGACCCTCCCCTAAAAGCTGACCTCCCCCCACCGAATGACTCCCCAAAGTTGCACGTGGACCAGACCTTACTGGTACCCTCTCGTTCCATTATGTTCTTCAACTTACAGTTCTCTGTAGCTTGAGCAAATGATACCGTCCTCCCATAGTTCTTATCTAAATTCAAGGCAGTTGTAGCGGCCTCATTGATCACCAAGGAGCTAAGGCCCTGCACAAACCGGCGCACTCTAGCCTCCATAGTAGGCAACATGAGAATGGCATATTTGTACAGGCGTGCAAACTCCATGTGATACTCCCACACACTCCTACTCCCTTGCTTAAGATTCTCAAACTCTACTGCAAGGGCTGCCCTAGTCTCGGCGGGCAAGAAATGGTCTATAAAGGCATCAACAAACTTACTCCATCTCGCTGGAGGGCTCCCCTCCTCCCGAGAGTCCTCCCACAGCTCAAACCAAGAATAGGCCACCCCTTTCAGGCGGTAAACGGCCAACTCCACTCTCTCCGTGAGTCTTATGCATCTCATCAATGAAGTCATGTGGGTCCTCCCCAGGATTAGCACACGGGAACACCGGAGGATCCAACTGCAGAAATTTGTTCACCCTGGAACCACTAGAATCTCTTTGTTGGCTAGAAGATGTGGGTGCAACATTCGACCTTTGGGCCTGAGAAGCCACTATCTGAGTCAGCATCTGAATAGCACCCCTAAGATCCATGTCTGAAACACCAGAGCCGGAAACTGGGATGGAGGTGGAATCGAAATATCAGGTGGAGGAATCGTCGCACCTTCAGTAGGTGTAGAAACTTGTGTGGCCTGGGCCGGTGTAGTGGAATCAGGTAGTGTAGCAGTTGGGGGATTATCCTCAACCTTCGAGTGTTTAACTACATCATCAAATAAAGGGTCAACTGCCACTCCTAAGGCAGCGTTGGCTCCTTGTCCAGTTCTTCCTCTCTTTTTAGGTGCCATATACTGAAAGTTAAAGGAATGGACGAGTTAGAGGAGGAACAATTACACAATTAGTTTAATCGCACGATCCAGAATTTCAAAGAAGGGTATTGTTCCTAAATGTCCAAGTAGCCTCCAAATTATAGATGTGGTCGACAACACACCAATAAGAAGGACTCTACCAGACATGGCTCCGAGACATCCTAGGACAATTTAAAACCTTAGGCTCTGATACCAAGTTTGTCATACCCAACCTCGGGAAGCACGACTGTCGCTCAACCGAGTGAACCCGGTCGAGCAAGGTTGTCAGATACTTTCTACCCAATTAACCCATGATCAAGAAAAGACGTGATTTCATTAATTACACAGTAGGAATCGCATTCATACAATCCTAAATCGTTTCATTAGTCATTGCACCTTTAAGTATCAAAATACACATTTCTTAAAGTTTGAGAGGAACAAGTGATCAACACAACATATACTTGTTTAACATTCCCAACACCCATACACAACCCACATAGTGTCTACGGAGCCTCTAAAGTTACAAAAGATAGTAAAGATGGTGCCGAAAATAAGGCACCGGCTATACCTCAAAAAGTGACTGTAATATAAATAAAAGGTACAATACATGACCCCAGAATGAAATGGGGCTCACCGAGTCCTCTGAGAAGAGGATACAACACTATTTGTGATCAACACTGTCTGCTATGTAACCACCTGCATCCATTTAAAGATGCAGCGCCCCCGGCAAAAAGGATGTTAGTACCGTCGAATAGCACTAGTATGTATAGCTGAACACCAACTCAATAGAACGAATAATAATACAAAAGGAATTGTCAAAAATTCAATAATAGCTTTCAAATAATATTAAAACATCTTTTTTAAAGGACACATAAGTTTTCAAGTCCACTTCCACGTTATTAGGTTGGGTGATCGTTAGTGCCGATATTCCACAATTCACAATGCCTCCATATTCTTACACGAAGTCCGATCTCGGCCCCATATGCTAGGCCATCTCATTTGACAGATTACCACAATTTCATTATAATTTCCGACACAATGCCACCATGTTTGCGGTATGGCGTCCGATCACTGCCCGATCGTCTAGGCCGTCTCACCCAAGACGTTAGCATTTTCAGTCAACCATCTTACATTTTACTTCTTTCATATCTTTCAATTCATTGGCACTAGTGATCACGATTACCAAGTCATTCTTGGCACTTGGCCGTATTTCATAATTTCAGACCCCTTTTCCACATTCAATATTATTATCATTATCAACAACAATAAAGCTTCCCATTCAAGACATTAATTTCACATATGAGCAATTTGGGAATCTTAGGAACACAGAGGCTTTTCATACAAATTGGACATAACAACCTTTATTTCGATCTTGACATGAAGTCTTAACATTTATAACACATATTCCACAATTTTGAACACATCCTCAATAACAAGATAACATGATGAAGCATTTAGAATAAATATTGAATTTACATCCTTCAACACAAACACATTAGAAATCACCAATTCTATAATGATCAAGGGCTTACTCCAATTAGATGAACACCGTGGGATTCGATTCTAAGAAGAAGGGGGTTTAGCCAACATACCTCAATTGAGTTTCTTAAAACTCTATAATGCTACAAAATATTAGCCACATCAATCTGTTTTAGCAATATAACAAAATTGAACCAAAATTAGGAAGATGAACATGGTTTAAGCTCATTTGAGCATATTATCAAACACTAGGTATGCATCAATGTTTTAAGCCTCTTTTTGTGGAAGATTCCATCTTTTCCCAACCCACTCTCTACCATTTTTATTTCACAACATTCCCACATATATCAAGGGTACATGCATGCAAGACAACAACCCCCACACCCAATAATGGCCTCTCTAATTACCCTAATTTTGCAAAATTTCGAAATTGAGAGCTAGGACATAGGTTCTTACCTTTAGGGTGAAGACTTCCTTTGTTAATCCTCAATGATTGAGAAAGAATTGATGGATAATGGTTGAAGGTTGCTCCCCCACTCTATGAACTCTCCCTCTCACTCTACAATTTCAAAAATGTGCTCAAAATGGTCTATGGGGTGTGTTTTAATGGGATTGGGTCGAGTTTAAAAACCCCAAAAATGAAGCTCCGGAATGGGTTCTGCGGTCGCATATGCGACCGCATAATAGTTATGCGGTCCGCGAAATGGCCGTGAAAATGGGGGCCAGAACTAGAAAGGAACTAATCTAGTCTGCAGTCACTATGCAGCCCGTAGACCTGTTATGCGGTCGCATAATGCACCCCAGAACCTCCCTCCGAAAAATCCCAAGGCGGGATATGCGACAAAAATGAGGCCTGCGAAACGGTTATGCGGTCGCATAATGGCCGCAAAATTGAGTCCGTAGAGTGGTTTTGCAGTAGCAGAATGGGCTTCAGAAATTCGTACTTCTGCCCAACATTTTCCTTCAACTCCCAGCGTACTGATCAATCCAAGAAGTCCGAACCGCAGAGAGCTTTTCTACTATTATTAACCTCTACGCCTACATTGGCATCACAGAACTTGGGTTTTTAGGATAATTTTTACGGGGCCTTATCTGAATACTAGACAGGTAAATGTTGTTATAAGCAAACTCTGCTAATGGTATAAATTAATCCCACTAGACTTCGAAATCAATAATATATGCTCTTGACATATCCTCAAGGATATGAATCGTCTATCGGACTGCCCATTTGTCTGTGGGTGAAATGCAGTACTAACCTCCACCTGCATGTCCAACTCTCGCTGAACATCTCTCCAAAAGTGTGATGTGAACTTCGTATCCCAATCTGATATGATAGAAACAGGAACACCATGCAAATAGACAATTTCTCTAATATAGATCTGAGCCAACTTCTTTTACATGTAAGTGGTCATGAACGAATGAAATGCACAGAATTAGTCAATCTATCCATGATGACCTAAATAGTATTGAACGTCCTCAAGGTCCATAGTAATCCTATCACAAAGTCCATAGTAATGCGCTCCCACTGCTACTCTGGTATATCTAACCTCTAAAGCAAACCACCTAGTTTCTAATGATCATACTTGACCTGCTGATAATGCAAGCACCGTGAAACATGCCTAACAATGTCATTCTTCATCCTCCGCTACCAATAATGCTACTTCAAACCACGTTACATCTTTATAGCACCTGGATGAATAGAATAGTGCGAACAATGAGTCTCCTCAAGATTCAACTCCCTCTAACCATCCATATTAGAACCACAGATCCGACCCTAAAGTTGGAACACACCATTATCACAAATGACCACCTACTTATCACCAACATCGTGTCCATAAGGAGGAGAAAATAAGGATAATCATACTGACATGCCTTGATGCGCTCAAACAAGGATGAATTTGCAACAACAAAAGCAAAAACTCAACCAGGCTTGGAGGTATCAAATCTCAACAATCTATTATCCAAGGCCTAAACATCCACAGCTAAAGTCCTCCCCACAGCTGGAATAAATGCAGACTCTCCATACTCGTCTCCTTCTTACTCAAAGCATCCGCTACCACATTCACCTTACCCGAATGATACAAGATAGTGATATCATAATCTTTCAACAACTCCAACCACCTCCGCTGCCTCAAATTCAAATCCTTTTGCTTGAACAAAAGCTGAAGACTATGATCATCAATGTAAACATCACAAGACACACCTTACAAGTAATGCCTCTAAATATTGAGTGTATGCACAATAACTGCTAAATACAAATCATAAATCAAATAATTCTTCTCATTGGGTTTTAACTAGCATGACAGACAGGAAATCACCCTATCTTCATGCATCAATACACAAATAAGACCAATATGCAAATCATCACAATAGACAGTATACATTCCCGATCCTGAGGGCAATATCAAAATTGGAGCGATAGTCAAAGTAGTCTTGAGCTCCTAAAAGCTCTCCTAAAACTTGTCAGACCATATGAATGAAGCTCCCTTTTGAGTAAATTTTATCAATGGAGCGGCAATAGATAAAAATCCTTCCACAAAGCATCGATAGTAGCTTGTCAAATCAAAGAAACTCCTAATCTTTATAGTTGTAGAAGGTCTGGGATAACGTTGAACAACCTTAATCTTCTTCAGATCAACCTTGATACCATCACTAGACACCACATGACCCAAGATTACTACCGAATCTTACCAAACTTGCACTTGGAGAACATAGCATACAAATTCTTTTCCTTCAGAATCAGAAGCACAATCCTTAAATACTGCTCGTGCTCCTCACCACTACGGAAATATACCAAGATATCCTCACTGAATATAGTGGCAAAAGAATCCAAGTAAGTCTAGAACACATTGTTCATCAAATACATGAAAACTGCAAGGGCATTAGTCAAACCAAAGGACATCACCAAGAATTCATAATGCCCAAAACGAGTCCTTAAAGTCGTCTTAGGGATGTCCAAAGCCCTAATATTAAACTGGCGATAATCTGATCTCAAATCAATCTTCAAGAATACGCTGACACCCTGAAGCTAATTGAACAAATCATCTATATGAGGCAATAGATACTTGTTCTTCATAGTAACCTTATTCAACTACCTATAACCAATGCACATCCTCATGAAATCATCCTTCTTCTTCAGAAACAACACCGGTGCACCCCTAAGAGAAACACTTAGTCCCCTTATCCAAAAACTCCTGCAACTGCTCCTTCAACTCTTTTAACTCAATTGGAGCCTTGGGATATGGTAGAATAAATATGGGCTGAGTGCCCGACACCAAATCAATACCAAAATCAATATTCCTATTAGGTGGCATTCCAGGTAGGTCTGCATGAAAAACATTTGGGAACTCCCTAACTACTATGACTAAATCAACTGTAAGAGTCTCAACACTAGCATCCCTAACAAAATTAAGATACGCCAAACACCCATTCTCAACCATCCGACGAGCCTTCAAAAATGAAATCAACCTACTAAGGGTATGACCTACACTAGCCTGGCCCCCTCCTCTTGGGCAGCCTCTCACTGCATGTTTTCTCCCTCTAACTAGCTGGTAGAGGATGAAGTAACTATTATGAAAACCACTCACTGATAAATCTTCCAAGATACGCCTCTAGTGAGTTAGGGACAATGCCTTCTCACATGGCCAAAATATAACAACTCCTATCTGATGAAGGCTACTAAACGTGAATCTACACTTAATGACCTGAATACCTACTAGAAGAATCCTGAATGCACGAAGCACGATACAAACTCACTGTGAGGTAATGTAATGACCAGACTGATCATTTTGAGCATACACATTTAGCTAGATGGCTTGACATCATGAGTAGATTTATATGGTGTACTTTGACTTGGGTGTATCACCGGTTTTGGTTTTCGAGTGGTTCGAGATTCTATTTGGAAGAGTGATTCTTATTATGGAAGTTTTAAGTTGGAAGAGATGACAAAGTTTTACTTTGGTGCATTTGACCTTAGATCGGTTTTTTGTTGGTTCTGTTAGGTCTGGAGGATGATATTGGAAAGTTTTTAGGTTTGAGCGGGAGTTGACTTTGATGTTATCGAGTTCACACTGTTGTTCCAATAGTTGGAATAGGTTCGTTATGTTATTTGGGACTAGTTTGCAAATGTTGAGGTCATTTCGAGTTGATTTGATATGGTTCGTCATTAGTTTTGGAAGTTAAAGGTTCATTAGTTCCTTAGGGTGGAATAGATGTGTGAATCATGGTTTTCGATGTTATTTAATGTGATGTGAGGCCTCCAGCAGGTTCGTGTTATGTTTTGAGACATGTTGGTATGTTCGGATGGGGTCTCGAGGGGTTCGGGCATGTTTCGAATTGATTTTGGATAGATTAGGAGTGTTTTGATATGTCTGGTTTTGGTGTGGCTGCACCTGTGGAACTGTGGGTGCAGATGCAGTCGATGTGGTGCAGAAGCAAAATCTACAGTTGGGGTAGGAGTCTGCATATGCGGAGATTTCACCACATCTACGAGACCGTAAAAGCGATCAGTTTGGTGCAGAAGCAAGTGGGGTGCATATGCGGAGTTTTGCTCGCACCTGCAATGTCATAGAAGCGGAAGATATTCTGTAGGTGCGAGAGATCAGGTTTTATGTGGTAATCGCAGAAGTGAGAGTTTGTTCACAGTAGAGATACAGCAAAAGCGGCTGCTTGACTGCTGGTGCGAAAGTGTTGGGCAGAACATATTATATTCGATGGTTTTGGTTATTTTATCTTATTTTGAGTTATAAAGCTCAAATTTGGACGATTCTTGAGGCGATTTTCACAATTTTGATTGGGGTAATTATTTTTGACTCTGATTTGATTATTTTATATGATTCCATCTTTAATTTTGGCATTTGATAGATGGTCTATAAGAGAAATTTGGGGTTTTTTCTAAGCTTTTCTAAAGTAAATATTTGAGATTTGAATATCGATTCGGAGTTGGATTTGAGTAAAATTAGTATTGTTGGACTTGTATTTGAAAGGGTTGTTGAATTTGTGAGATTTGTGAGGTTCTAATGTATAGGACCGGGTTGACTTTTAGTTGACTTTGAGTATTTGATTAAAGATTCGATCTTTATCCTTTGGGTTTGATTCCTATGGAATTATTTGATGTTTTTGAATTGCTCGTAGCTAGTTTCGTGCCGTTTGGAGGTTGATTCGTGTCTGATGGCATTTCAAATAGTATTGTCTTGGTTTGCTTGAGGTAAGTATCTTACCTAAACTTGGTTGAGGCGCTAGTTTCCTGAGTTATTTTTGGTAGCTACGTGCTATAGATGGCGCACATGTGTGGGGTTGAGCCCATGTGCATGCACCGGGATATTTTTCATGCTTGAGGTAGTGATTAGGCTATGATATGCCTTGGATTGGTTGCTAATCTTCACGTTGTGATGATTCTTATATTCGTACCTTTGTTGTGAGCTACATGAGCCATGTTCGAGGTTACATAGAGGTTAATATCCCCTTTGTACCTGATAACTGATGCATTTGTAAAGTAATTGCCTGATATGATCTATGAAAGCACACTTTGCACATGAATACACCTTAACATGTAACTTATACCAGTCCAGGAGCTTGAAATTTGATGCTCTTTGATCATATAAATGTATTCTTGTATTTATGATTTTTGTGCTATATGGGTTGGACTGGTAGCTTGTGACCATTCCGAGTGGATTGTGATATTGAGCACATGACCACGCTAGGTAGAATGTGATATTGAGCATATGGCCACACTGGGCGGATTATGATAATGAGCACGTGACCACGCCGACCGGATTGTGATATTGAGATTGTGACCACGCCGGATGAATTGTGATATTTCCACGTGAATATTTCATGCAACACGTGAGTTGTCCGTGCGGTTGATACTATTAGCACGCGAGTTTTCCGTGTGGTTGATACTATTAGCACGTAAGTTATCCATGCAGATCCAAGATATTTATTATTTGCACATATGTTGTTAGTATAGCATGTGAGTTGTTCGTGCGGTTGATATTATTAGCACGTGAGTTGTCCATGCAGCACGTGAGTTATCTATGCAGCGTGTGGATAAGAACTCATCCCCCTAGTGTCACCCTTTCATGTTCCTTCTTGATGGTGCACACGCAGATTGTGAGTAATCGAAGGGTTTCTGGTTGATATGTGCTTTGGGAGAGCTGATCAGTGGTTTGGTTCGATTATTGAGATTCTTATGTGGGCCTTAGAGCCGTATTGTGATTTCTACTTGGATCGGGTTAAGCACTTCAATTTATTGATATTTAGTTATTGCATTTCATCTTTACTTGCAATTTCCTTGGTGGCTCCTTTTGTGATTCATGAATTGATCATATTACTGTTATGTACTTGTTGGGATTATGAACTCTATAGGTGATTATCAAGTATCATTTATAATTCTTGCTTCTATTATTTCGTCGAGGTTAGTTACGATACTTGTTGAGTATATGGGGTCAGTTGTACTCATAGTACACTTCGGCACCTTGCGTGAAAATCTTGGACCTAAGATGCAGTAGATGACGGGAGTTGGCACTAAAGATGTACATGCGTTCCGGATATAGCTATCACTTGTCCTTGGTAGTTTTTGATTTTGATTCTGTTTATGTACATTCAAAATAGATGTTGTATTGATTTCATACCAGCTTTGTAAATCTAATTCTTAGTGGCTCATGACTTGTGTTACCCGTCCTTGTGTTATTGTATAAAAATTCCACTTAATTTATTATTGATTTCATATTATTCTCATTTTCATTGTGTTAACTATGAGTTGGCTTACCTAGCGGGTTGGTTTAGGTTCCATCACGACTAGATGAATTTTGGGTCATGCTAAGTTGGTATTAGAGCCCTAGGTTCATAGGTTCTACGAGTCATAAGCAAGTTTAGTAAAGTCATTCGGATCATTGAAGAGACATTTGTACTTATCTTCGAGAGGCTATGGAATATAAGGAAAATTCCACTTCCTTGATTACTTATCATGTGGATTTGTTGATTTCGAAATCTGAGCCTTTGTCTTTCTATTATCTCAAATATGGTGAGGACACGCACTACTAGATCAGATGATCGGACACTCGTTCCCCCTTCTAGAACCGCGAGACGTCGGGGTCGAGGCAGACGCCGAGGAGCGGCACGTGCTGCAGCCAGAGCACCTACCCGAGCAATGACTGAGGAACCACCAGTAGCTCCGGTTGGGAGAAAAGAACCCTAGATGCCTACTACTACCCTGGATTCTAGTAGATCCAAGCACACTTCTTGAGCATGTTCGGTACTTTAGCTCAGGTAGGATTGATCCCGGTCGCACCATCTACATCACAGGCTGGGGGAGGAGCTTAGACTCCCACGGCCCGAACTCCAGAGCAATGAGTCCATGTTGATTAGATTTAGAAGTTATGAAAGCCAAACCCATTATTCCGGTTAAACCTGAGGTCAGGCCAAAGGCATCTGCGGAGGAGTAGAGCAGACTTTAGGGGTTCAAGAAGTATGACCCTCCTACTTGCAGTGGCGCAGTTACCAAATGGTTTTCTAGACAAGTGCAACTGTATTCTCCGCACCATGGATATTGTGTATTTGAGCAGAGTTACTTATACTATATTTCGGTTGTCAGGAGCAGCATATAGGTGGTGGCAGTCTTACGAGGAGGGTAGGCCAGCTGATGCAGCCCCACTCACTTGGGCTCAGTTTTCAGATATTTTTGTGAGGGAGTTTGTTCCCTAGAACCTTCGGTATGCATGGCGCACAGATTTTGAGCAGTTACTCTAGGGAACTATGACAGTGTCTGAGTATGCCATCAGATTCAGTGAGTTGTCACGATGTAACGACTTGATCGGTCGTTTTGAGCCTTGAGGTTCTATTCAATGGTTCGAGGTCTTGAGTGGCTTCATATTATGTATTATGACTTGTGTTCATGGTCGGATTTGATTTTTGGATGTCTCTGGTTGAATTTGGATGAATGATTCTCACTTTAGAGGTTTAAGTTAAAAATGTTGACCGAGGTTTCAATTATGTTAAAACTGCGCCGGAGCGGTGTTTTGATGGAACCGATAGGTTCGTATCATGATTTTGTATTTGGGCATATGCCCGAAATCGTATATGGAGATCCATAGTGTCACGCCCCAAACTCGGGGAGCGCAACCGGTGCTCGACCGAGAGAACCCGGCCGAGCAAGCCTGTAAGATTACCTTCTACCCAAACTCATCTATGAATAAAGAGGAGATGTACTCCATTACTCAAACACTGAAAAGACTCTATTAACAACTGCCTTTTCATTCCCATTAGCAGCTACATTCATAATTTCCAAAATATTACGAGTTTATAGAGTCTTTTCAG
>AWOL01S0010623.1:0-22673 GCA_000715115.1 Nicotiana otophora | reverse complement strand
CCATTACTCAAACACTGAAAAGACTCTATTAACAACTGCCTTTTCATTCCCATTAGCAGCTACATTCATAATTTCCAAAATATTACGAGTTTATAGAATTGATGTCAAACATGATTTCCAAATGCCAACATTTCTAATTCAGATCCCAACATCAACCAAAACCCACAATCTGTCTACGGAGCCTCTAAGTACAATAAAAAAGTATTATGAAAATGCCGGCAACAAGGCCCCGGCTATACCTCAAAACACAGTACATGAGAAACAAAAGATCCATGATCCCGAAATAAAGTGGGGCTCACCAAATCAGCTAAAAAGAGTGTATTGCTATAGCTGATCAATGCCGCCTGCTGTAGAACCACCTGCATCCATTAAGAGATGCAGCGCCCCCGGCACAAGGGACATTAGTACTGTCGAATAACACTAGTATGTATAGCTAAAAATCCTCTTTCAAAATAGAATGCCCATATAAGAAAAGACAACACATAGAAATAGCAAGTCACAATCAACAATATCCCAATGTCGAATTAAAACATAATAATTTTCAAAATACGAACTTCATATACAATTTTGGTTGGTAGACCATTAGCACCGATATACCACCGTCTTTGTTAGCACGGAGTCCGATCACGCCCGATCGGCTAGGCCATCTCCCCACGAACAATGTGGTTTGATAAGTGATGCGAAAGAAAGTTGTTACCAAGAGTAGTACCATCATGTGCGCAACATGGCGTCCGATCTCCACCCGATCAGCTAGACCGCCTTCCCATATATGCCGTGTGGGTTGACTTTTCCAATCCACAATTGTTACCAGTTTCATCCCAATTAAGGGGAATAATATCACAATTTCTCCAATATTTCAATTTCATCCCAAATAAGGGGAATAATCACAATCCACCCCTACACTGGCACGTGTAGTTTCAGGTGTGGGCATTATGACCCACCCTTCCTCGGTTTTACTAATGATGCTCCCAAATTTGTTTTTGATTTGATTTGCACACAAGGGTAACATAAATACAATTATACTCACCATTTATTCTTGCAATACTCCTTCCCAGAAAAGACAATATATAATATCAACACCTAACTATGTAAGAACTCGAATCACACTGGATATATTTATAAAGCAAAGCATTAGTTAAACCAGCAACTTATGGGCATGAATTGAGTACAAAAGCCTTTAGGCAATTCTATTTTCGAAATCGTTTTTTTAAACAATCGAGTCGAGACTCATTTCATATGCTTTATCGCATTCTCTCAAATCATTTGCACTACTAGCCACAGTCATAACTTAAATTCTTGGCACGTTGGCCACACTCTATTTCTTCAAAATCGCTTATTTCATTTTCAAGCATCATTAAAGATTAGAAACAACATGGCACTTCCAATCAAGACTTTAGGTACATATATAAGCAATTATGAGTCTTAGTCATATCGAGTTTTTTCTCACCTAATTGGTATACTAGTTTTCATAAAACACGACTCAAAGCCACAACATTTTAATACGCAAACCATACTTTGAACATCTATCTTTCGACATAAGGCTCATTCGGAATGAACAAGTTTATAGGTAATAACCCGGAATATATAAGTTAGGAATCTTGAGCCAATCATACTTGATCTTACGGAAACAATATGGAACTCGATTCTACGAGAGAATGTTTAGCCAACATACCTTAATTGAGCTTCCTTACACTATAAAATGTTTCAGAAATCTTAGCAACTACAATCTATTTTGAAAATGTAACAAATTGAATCAAAATTAGGAGGATGATCATGGTTCTAGCTCATTTGAGCATTTTATCAAACACTAGGTGTGCATTAAAGTTCTAAGGCCCTTTTTGTGGACGATTCCACCATTCCCTGACCCATTCTCTACAATGTTTATCTCACAACCTTCCCACATACTTCAAGAACACATGCATGCAAGGTAAGCACCCCCATCCCCATGAACTACCTTACTAATTGCCCATTCTAGTTACCTTTCAAAATTAAGCGTTTGGCGATAGAAGCTTAACTCTTAGGATGAAGACCTAGGGTGCTTCTCTTGATAATCTTTAAGGGTCTATGCAAGAATTGAAGAGTAACTTAATAAAGATCACTTTCTCCGTCTAGGACACTCTCTCTCACTCTAAAGTATTAGATTTTGCTCAAAAAAGGTTTATGGGATGTTTTTTAATGGAATTGGGTCGGGTTTAAAAAATCCAAAAATGAAACTCTGGAACAAGTTCTGCGGTCACATATGCGACCGCATAATGGTTATGCGGTCCGCAAACTGATCGCGAAATTAGGGTGCCAGAACTGGAAGGAAACTGGCCTGGTCTGCGGTCACTATGCGGCCCGCAGACCTGTTCTGCGGTCACATAATGCACCGCATAATGGTGCCGCGGTCGCATAGTGCACCGCAGAACCCCACTCCGAAAAATCACAAGGCTGGATATGCGACAAAAGTGCGGCCAACAAAATGGTTATGCGGTCACATAATGGACGCGAAATTGACATCAAGATGACCCAGAAAACTGCCCCACTCTACGACCAGTCTACGGTCCGCAAAGTGGTTTTGCGGCCGTAGAATGGGCCGCATAAATGCCTACTTCTGCCCCACATTTTCCTTAACTCCCCAGCGCACTGTTCAATCCAAGAAGTTTGAACCACGGCTCGCAAGCTCGCCACGAAGAATTTCTACTATTACTAACCTCTACGCCTGCCCCGGCATCATGGAACCCCGGTTTTTAGGAAATTTTTCACGGGGCCTTACATCCTCCCCCACTTAAGTTCATTCGTCCTCGAATGAGGATCAGGGTCCACTATTAGCACCTCATGCAACTCAGTTTTTCATACCCCACAACAACAAACCCAAATTTAACTAACTCCCCAAATTTCTAAAAATTTCGCAAGAGTTTCCTTTGTAACTAGGCCTATCCACCTGTTAGAGTAACACCAAAACAACTCCTAACAACACATCCACAACTTGACAAAGCATCACCATGTATAACAACATCACTAACCTCATCATTACAAATATTATATTATCAAGAGTAGTATATGGACATGAGCTGCACATATTTAAATCATAAAACCTAGAAAGTACCTTCCAAATCACAATCATTTGACTATACACTCACGTGAGAATATTTTATTTCCTTAACACTTTTGGCCCTCAAGGTGGCCTCCTCGACTTACGGACTTTGTCATAACACATTAATGAAGGCAATCTCAACTCTCGGACTTATCTAACAAGTATGGCAAGTAGGTACCCCTCGGAATCCAATTATCCATTAACCTTACCTTCTTACACATAGACACATGAAACACGAGGTACATGGAGAACAATAATAGGAAAACATCATACTCATAGTTTGGCCTATATACTTCAAGATTTCATAAGGCCTAACGTGAATACACATACTTTACTTTTATTAACAATTCACATAGCATCATCATGGAGAACATATTGAGAATAACCCGTTCACTTTCTTTAACTCTAAATCTCTACGCCGAACACCCAAATTAAACCCCTGGCAACCTCCAACAATTAGTCTAAGATGCGCTAGCATGAGTATGACCATAAACTTTCTACCCAATATATTTGATAACGGGATGATGATTCTTCTTTGACATGTTTGAATCTTCAATCCCCCATAGATTTAATATAAGGATGAACAACGGGGTTCGAGGTTGGCTAGAATGATTCAAGAATCCATCAATGGGCTGAGCAGAGTATTTCATGAGGTTGTATATCCTAAAATACATGAAGCTTACAACTGATAACGCTTACAAGATTAATCATAGTGGTGACATAATGTATTGGTTAGAGAAAATGAACATTTTTCTATTAGATAGGTATGTTTCTGCCATAATAACTCTCAGGATGCAATACCAGGCCATTTTATGGAAGACTACAATACTAGGTACAAAGTGAGCTACTTACTGTGAGATGATTTAGGTGAACATAAAAGTCATACTGAGATGGGTAAACAACAAGATCTCCCTGTGACGAATTTGTGATAAATCTCAAATTTCTCAGAAACTTTATGCAGACAAGTGGCCCCTTTTCATCTGGCATGTACGCACATGCTAGGTGCTGAGATATGCTTTCATGTTACTAGACAGTGGAAATGATTCATGATAATATACAAAAAGGAACAAAGTGATTGTTCAAACCATAGGAGGGACATACACTAGAGACAAAAAGAGTGGCTCAAGAAGGATCTCAACACTAGGCTGCTTTACATTAGATTTGATACCACATAGGTAAATATTATGGTGGTGCATGCATCGGCACCAATGAGCAGATGTTATCCATTTGAATCAAAAGGTTCTGTACAAAATTCATCAAGTATAATCCCTTGTTAAGAAGCTAGGAAAGCAAGTGGGAAGTATTAATCCTAGAGTTATAACTCAATTCAAGGACATAATTATAGTGCTCAATGTTTCAAGAGGTTGTAAATAAGAGAATTTGTGATAGAGTGGCTTCACGAATAATGCGTCTCGTTCAAGGAGTAAATACAGAGAACGACTCATAAAGTTATTTCGATTCTATCCCAACTTCCATAGTAGCATAAGGAGTGACATAGGTTGATTTGTTAACCTCTAAGCCTGCCCCGACATCAAGGAACCCCGGTGTTTAGGACAATTTTCACGGGGCCTTACACATAGGTTGATTTGTGTTGTTTCGTTGAACGTTAGCAATTTAAAGGCTTAGAATTTTGATAAGTTTGATCGTAGGTTGACTTCCTAGCTATCATGTTTGGATTTCTATTTTAGAGCATGGAATAGGTCCATTTTGTTATTTGGAACTTGTTCGCAATGTTTGGCATCATTTCGAATTGATTTGATAGGAATCAGACGTGCAGCTATGTTTTTAGATTTTCTTTAGTTTCATATGAATTCCATGTGTTTTGGAGATCCGATTCGAGGTTTCGGATATTATTTTGATGATTTGATCACGAGAGCGACTCCGTGCAATATTTTAAGACTTCTTTTGATGTTTGGTGTGGATACCTGAGGGCTCGGATGAGTTTCAAATGCGTTTCGGAGAGTTCATAGAAGGTGCAGATTTTGCTTCTTCTGATATCGTATTTGCGAGAAATATGTCGCATTTGCGGGAACTTCTGGGCTTTTGCGAACTGCACTATGGTCAGAAGAGTCCTCATTTGCGAACTCCCGATCGTATATGCGATACTAGCCTGGCCTGGGGAGGGATCGCTTTTGCGACATGTCCAAAGTTCGCATTTGCGAACAAATCATCGCATTTGCGATGACAACATGGATGTGAGGGTCTTCACTTTTGCAACCATTTTCTTGCATTTGCGGGGTTCACATTTGCAAAACCCAGGTCGCATTTGTGAACCAAGGTCGCATTTCCGACTGGATAGATAAGCTGAAGGACGGTATTTTGGTCTCCATTTCATATTTTGGAACACTCGACTCGGTAGGAGGCGATTTTGAAGAGGTATTTTCATCTACAATCATTGAGTAAGTGATTTAGATCAATTTACAACTATTTTACATGATTACATGTGAGTTTTAACATCAAAACTATGAGAATCAAAGTGCAATTTTGAGAAACTTTGTTTATATTTTGAAAAATGAGAATTTTATTTTTGAGAGTCGATTTCGACTCAGATTTTGAAACAAAACACATGTATAGACTCGTGGGGTTATGGGTAGTCGGAATCTACCCTTGGACCCCGGTTTTGACTGGGCGATCTTGGGGTTGACTTTTGCTAATTGTTGAGAAATGTTGCAAATAGCATAGCTTTATTTATTGGAATTGATTTCTCTTGCATTATTAGATGTTATTAATTCAATTTTGGTTAGATTTGAGGCGAGCGGAAGTGAATTGTAAAGGAAAAGCTATTTTAAAGTATTGATTAGGGCTTTTGAGGTAAGTATCTTGCCTAACTTTGTGTAGAGGAATTATCCCGTAGAGATTGGATTATTTGCGATATTGAACTATGTGAAAGATGTGTACTCGAGGTCACGAGTGTGTACACGACTTTATAGTCAGAAATTTGACCGGTTTAGATTCGTAGGGTTCTTATGCACACTAAATTGATATTGCTCTATCATGTTATGCCCTCCATTGTTAAATTCACTCTTATATGCCTTATTTCAAGTTGTTGATTCGTATCCTATCTTTTGTTAACAATATACTCTTATATGCTTTAATTGTAATTGTTGCCTCTTTACTGTTACATGTTATCTCTTTCGTAGTTGATTATCCTTTATTGAAGTTATTGTTACATGTTATCTCTTCCGTAGTTGATTATCCTTAATTGAAGTTATTGTTACATGTTATCTCTTCCGTAGTTAATTATCCTTAATTGAAGTTATTGTTAGATGTTATCCCTTCCGTAGTTGATTATCCTTAATTAAAGTTATTGTCACATGTTATCTCTTCCGTAATTAATTACCCTATTTGAAGTCGATGTTACATGTTATTTATCTTATTGTTGAACTACTCTTAATTGAAGTCATTATTACTTGTATGTCTTTCATCATTGAACATATTCTTCTATTTCATTGCACTGTTGTCATTCTTGTGTTGATTTACTTATTGTACCTCATGTTATTGTTGTTTTTGTTGTACTCGATGTTGTTGAGCCGTGGGCTATATGTGGTTGTGGTAATGGAATTGTTGTTGTAGAAATGTTGTGGTGGATAGGAACATGTGGTGCGGGTTGTTATGTTATGTTGTTTTGTCTTTTGCACATGTGGTACTGTTGAGAGGATTGTCGGGGAGCGCACACATGAGTTGTCCGTGCTATTGTTATTATTGATATTTGCACATGCGGCGTGACAAGGCGAGCTATATATGTTGGTTTGCACATGTGACGAGACAAGGCGAGAATATTATTATGCGCGTGTGGAGAGACAAGGCGGGTATTTACTTTATTGTTACGCACATGGTGAGACAATGGGGCTTATGTCAGGGATAATTTGTGATGAATTAAGATGGCTTTGGGGCATTTTTATTGATGATATTTTTGTACTGGTGTGCCTACCTTGTGTGAGTCATGCATATTATGGCTTTGTTGTGTTGTTTCTTATGTCCCTTTCGTTGTCTCAGATCTTACTCGTACACTTGCACAAGCATACACCACAATTAGTGACTCATATCAGTCCAATAAGATGAACCTTGATGTTTATTGATCATTTACATGTATTCTTGTATACCTACCTTATGTGTGTGAGTTGCAACATTAGCACGGGAGTTATCCGTGCAGATATGAGATGTTGTTCTTGCTAGTATGTGATTCGTGGTTTTTAATGGTATTTCATGTGATGTGAGGCCTCGATTAGGTTCATGTTATATTTTGATACTTGTTGGTATGTTCGGACGGGGGTCCCGAGGGGCTCGGGTGTATTTTCGATTTGGATTTTGGATCATTTAAGAGTGTTTTGGTAGGTCTGGTTCTGGTGTGGCTGCACCTGTCGAACTTTTGGCACAAATGTGGTTGATGTGGTTCAAAAGCACAATCTAGAGTTGGGGCAAGAGTCCGCAGATGTGGAGATTTAAGCTCACCTACGAGACCGTAGAAGTGATCAGTTTGGTGCAGAAGCGAGTGGGGCGCAGATGCAGAGCTTTCCTCGCACCTGCGATGTCGTAGACACATGAATAAGAATATAAAGAGAACCACAAGGCATATAAAAATAGGAAGATAAATATGATGACACATATAAATAAGTAGACCTCGGATCAAACAACACGAAAACCTCTCTATGATAGACTGAAACCAAACCTGTAACTGTAGCATCTGAGGCTACCGCCTCGGGTCTACCCAAACATCCATAGCAATGAGCTTGACCACCGTAGATATGACCTCCACCAGCCTGGCCTCCTTCTCGAGGGCAGCATCTCACTGTATGTCTTCCCCCTTTAACTAGCTGGCAGAGGATAAAGCAACTACTATGGGAACCACTAATTGAGAAATCTGCCAATATGCGCCTCTAGCAAGTCAGGGACAATGCCTTCTCACATGGCCAAACTATAACAACCCATATCTAATGAAGGCTACTAAACCTGAATCTGCCCTTGTTGACCCGAATACCTACTGGAAGAATCCTGAATGGACAAAGCACAGTACGAACTCAGTATGAGGCAATATAATGACCAGACTAGTCATTTGGATGCATTCAGTTCAATGGTTTGAGGTCATTAGTAGCTTCATATGGTGTACTATGACTTTGGTGTATCACCGGTTTTGGTTTTCGAGTGGTTCGAGATTTTATTTATAAGAATGATTCTCATTTTGGAAACTTTAAGTCGGAAGAGTTGACCAAGTTTGACTTTGGTGCATTTGACCTTGGATCGGTATTTTGATGGTCCCTTTAGGTTTGGATGATGATATTGGACATGCGCGTATAACCGGATTTGCACTTGGATATCTACATGATTGTGGCTTAAAGAATTTTGATTTGCACACAAAGGACATTTTGTTTTGCACACAGAGGAAGCAGAAATGCAAATACATTCACCTCCCGACCATACACACCGTATATAGTTTTATTAATACCCTCAACCACTCGCAACATCATTATTGCATTGGTTCTCTTAGCCATACATATTATTCGTCATCCAAGGAACAGTGGCCGTATCTAATATTCCATACTTTCATTTCTTTACTTCTAAGGATTATCATCACAAATATCAACAAATAGAATATTCTGAAAATCACATCTTTAGGTTAATTAGTAATGAAGACTTTAAACACAATGGATTTCTTTCCAAGAAATGGAGTAAAATGATTTGAAATCGAAGCACAAGTTAAAATCATAAACAGGTAATACATCATGTATTCTTGAAATACTTTTCCCCAAAAGGGCAATGCACAATTTCAACTCATGAATGTATCAGAACTCAAAACATATTGGAAGTACTTACAAAGCATAGCATTAGTTAAAACAGCTACATTTGGGCATGACTTGAGTACCAAAGCTTTTAGGCAAATCTATTTTCGAAATCAATTTGGAAAAGTTGAATCAAGACTAATTTCATAACTTTTCTCACATCACTTAGTTTCCTTAGCACCATTGGCCATGGGTATAACTTTCATTATTGGCACAGTGGCCACGCTTTACATCTCCAACCCACTTCTTTCACTTTCAAGAATCCTTATAGATAAACAACAAGGCATTTCAAATCAAGACTTTAGGTACACATATGAGCAATAGGAGTTTTAGATGCATGGAGTATTCTTTCCAAGTTAAACATAATGGGCTTTCATTTGAAACAGGACTCAAAGTCATAACATTTTAAATACATATATCATTCTTGAACACATTCCCGAAGGATAACATAATGTGATAGGAACATTCGGAACACATTTTGGATACATAATTCTCGACACTTCGCTTACTCGGGACAATCAAATTTATTGGGAACAACTCGGAACATAGGAATAATGAACTTGAGCCAACCATACTTGAAACTTAGCTGAACATCATGGAATTCAATTCTAAGAGAGTAGTTTAACCAACATACCTTGTTTGAGATTTCTTTAAGTTACTATAACGTCCCAACACTTCTAGCAATAACATTCTCTAGGAACTTAGCAAAAATCAGATAATAATTAGAAGGATTCTCATGGTGTAACTCTCTTAGGAATTTTGTCAAACACCTAGTATGCAAAATAGACTATAAATCTCTACAATGGTAATCCCTTCCTCCCTCTACTAAGTTCAACACGAAACTAACCAAAATAGTTCATTAACCCCACATACTATAACTTATTATCA
The DNA here is from genome assembly GCA_000715115.1 of Nicotiana otophora. Lineage (NCBI taxonomy): Eukaryota > Viridiplantae > Streptophyta > Magnoliopsida > Solanales > Solanaceae > Nicotiana > Nicotiana otophora. Next base: position 12,932 of record AWOL01S0010623.1, on the reverse strand, counting down.
TGTACATGGCCTATTTCCAACCCCACAGTATACTTGAACTCATAACCTCTTGCATGAAAGCTTAGGAGTAGGACTTACCAGGATAGATGATAATCTAGTGATTGTCTTCCTTGATTCTTGAAAATTGGTGCAAGAATGGGTGATTAGAATACTAGATTTCCTCCTTCTCCCTCTAAAATACTCTTACTTCTCTCTCAAATTATCAGACATTCCCTTCAAAATGAGGCCCTAAAGATATTTATCAAAATGGGGTCGGGTTATAAAAATAGGAAAATGGACCCTCCGAATTCAGGTTTGCGGTCCCAAAATGGACAGCAGAACAGATATGCGGCTCGCAAAATGGGTCGTAAAAAAGATGCCAAGAACTAGGCTGGTCTGGACCGGTCTGCGATAGGTCTGCGGTCCGTAGACCACATATGTGGCCGCAAAGTGGACCACAGAATCACTCTCCAAATTTTTTCATGCCAAATCTGCGACGAAAATACGGACCGCAAAATGGATATGCGATCGCAAAATGGACCGCAAAACAACCTTCGAAATGTAACAATTTTTCTACTCAACTCTGCGACAGGTATGCGGCCCGCGGAGAGGTTCTGCGGTCGCAAAACTGACCACAAAATCACCTTCTTCTGCCAACAATTTCAATCAACTCCTCAATGCATTCTTCAACCCAAAGAGTTTGTACCGTGGCAAGCTTCATTAACCACTACATTCGGATACATAAGCCTATCTCAGCACCACAAAACCTCAAATTCCTTGGCAGACGTTTACGGGGCCATACAATTATGGAGCTCAAATGGGTAAACATTGGGTTGTGGCATGAAGGAATCCACCATAGGAGAATCTTGAAACCTTAATGCACACCTAGTGCTTGATAAAATGATCAAATGAGCTGAAACCCCGAGTATCTTCCTAATGATATTACGATTGTGGCAACTAGTGTCAATGAAATGGAAAGATGTGTGAAAGATTATAAAATGAGTTGTAAATCCTTTAAAAAGTAAATCCCTTGGGAGTATCGTTTAGTCACTAAGGAAGGGTAGGTTGAAATAACCTAAACCTCGAAACTACACGTGCTGGTGTAGGAGTGATTGAGGGGTCAATCCCTGTGTTATTGTGATTAGATTATTTCCCTTTATATGGGGTGAGATTGATGTGTTGACATATTTACCCTTAAATGGGTGAGATTATTGCTAGAAAAGGGTTATGTCAACCCACATGGCATTGCGGTGAGACGGCTTAGTAGATCGGGCTGTTATCGGACGCTATGTCGCGCACATGGTGGTGTTGTGATTGGATGTCTTGGGGTGAGATGTCTTGAAACTTACTTGAAATTTCTCCCTACCTTGACATCTTGATATTATTTGAGGCTCTCATTGATTTCATATTTCCTTCTCATTTTATTGCTACTCATTGTATTGAGAGAGTGTTTAGTTTTACATACTAGTACTATTCTATATGTACTAATGTACCCTTGCTGGGGCGTTGCATCTTTAATGGATGCAGGCAGTTCTACAACAGGCAGTATTGATCAATGATAGTAGTACACCCTCTCCTCAGTTGACTTGGTGAGCCCCACTTCATTTCGGGTTCTTGTATCTCCTGTCTTCTATGTATATTATTTTGGGGTATAGCCGAAGCCTTTTTGCCGGCACCATCATGCTACTCTTTTGTAACTATTAGACGTATCCGTAGACATAGCGTGGCTGGTACCTTTGTTTTGGGAAGTCAAATTAGAAATATTGTATTTGTATCATACGTTTCCACTTCTAAACTATGAACATGTAATGTAATATTTTGGGAAATCTTGAATGAAGTTCTAATAGTAATGAAATTTGGATTGTTCATGTAACATTCTCATTGTCTAATTAATGAAATATATCTTCTCTTTATTCATGGGTGAGTTTGGGTAGAAGGCATTGTACATGCTTGCTTGGCCGGTTATCTCGGTTGAGCGTCGGTTGTGCTCCCCGAGGTCGGGGCGTAACACATGCCCATCAATATCATATCATGATTATAGTCGTTTTTGGTTAGATTTGAGCAGCGCAGAAGTGAATTTTAAAGGAAAAGCTATTTTTGAGTGTTGATTTACCTTAGTTGAGGTATGTATCTTGCCTAACTTTGTGTGGGGGAAACTACTCCTTAGGATTGTGTTTGATTGTACTATTTGAATTATGTGGAAGACGTGTACAAGAGGTGACGAGTGTGTACACAGGATTATATGTGGAAATTGACCGTTTTAGACTCGTAGGTTAAACATAAGAATTTAATTGAAGTTGTTATCATTTGTTCTATCTTTCGTTGTCAAGTTTATTCTTACACGCTTTAATTGAAGTTGTCATTACATGTTGTAGTTTCCATTGTCGAGGTTGCTCTTATATGCATTTGTTAGATGTTGTTGATACATGCCATTCTTTCCATTGTCGAGTTATTCTCATGAATTTAGTCGTAGTTGCTATTTCATGCCATCTCTTTCATAGTTAAGCTTATGTTATGCACTTGAATTGGAAGTTGTGCTTTCATGGGAATACCTTCATTGTTGAGTTATTAAAGTTGTAGTTGTGAAAGCTATTAACACATTATGGTTGAAGTCGTTGATTTTTTGGATATCTTTCCTTGTTGAGTTATTTCTCATTCATTTTGTTATTATTGAGATTCTTATACACATTGTGGTTGAGCCGTGGGCTATGTGTTGTGGTGACATTGGTATTGTGGATTTTTTGGCAATGTTGTGGCATATTGGAACGTATGGTGCGAGTTAATTATTCATTTTTGGTGTTGATGTGCATGAGGTGGTATAAGGGTGGGTATTAATGCGCATGCGGTGAGATAAGGTGCGATTTATATGCGTGTTGATATTAAGGGAATTGCTTGAAGCCACACGGTGAGATAAGGGGGCTAGAGCGTGCGTAGCTATTTCGAAAAAATAGTTTTAAAATAAATATGAGTCTCATGCGGCGATTTAAAGAAGATTGTGATTGTGACTTGAGAAATTGGAATATAAGGTGTGGTACCTCGGTATTGATTCTTGTTGTACATTCTATGTGGAAAAGGCTTGTTGATTTGAACAGTTAATGTATTTCCTTCATTCGTTTTACTTGAATTTTGACTATATTTGATCACTTGTTGTTCTTATCATATGTTAATTCTTTGTTGTCCGTTATTGCCTTCATTTCCGATGTTAGCCTTATATCATTATTCTTTTTGTTGTCACTTATTTCTTTACTTTCTGTTATTAGATTCTATTAATATTTTGCTTAGGTTTCTATGTCTAGTAGGTGTCTTGACCTGGCCTCGTCACTACTCTACCGTGTTGTTATTGTGTTATTATGAAATTTATCGGTTTAATTTAATACCTTAGTCGTTATTTCTGCTGAATTCTCAATGTGTATTAGGCTTACCTAGTCTTAGAGACTAGGTTCCATCACAACTACTTAAGGTGAAATTTTGGGGTCGCGACAATAACAAAACAACACGGGATTACAATTGTCATAAATCCCAAAACCCGGTAATACCGAGTCATACGCTCTACATAGAGTACACAAGACGTCTAAAAAATACACCACTGTTTGGGATACAATAAATAGTAGCAAATAAAATTAGATGGTGACTTCGAGGCCTGCAAGCGTAACACTAGGTATACCATAAAGTCTCGAATATCTCGTCACCCCTCTCTAATGACCAGTAATATCTAAGGTACCTAGATCTGTACAAAAAATATACAGAAGTGTAGTATGAGAATACCACAATCGGTACCCAGTAAGTATCAAGACTAACCTCGGGGGTGTAGTAACATGGTTCAAGTCACGATACTCACTAGTCAAATAACATGTGCAAGATATTAATATGAAGCTGACAACAGAGAATATAACAGGACAAATATCAATCAAGAATGGGGCATGTGATAATATGGCAAATCAACTAGCAACTCATAAAACACCAAGGGAAATCATTTAAGGAAAAAAAAGAATATTTACAAGACATCAACCCATTTCAACACATGAGTAACATCAAGGATCACCCCAAAATACCACACTACATCATTACAAAGCCACCTTTACGTTGTTGCATGAGCATCACAATGAAATATTTCCTCTGGTATTGCTACACTAGCATAAGTCCCCTTATGTCGCCGCATGCGCATAAATAAACACCACCCTTATGTCGCCGCATGCGCATGTCAATACCCTTATATTCCACACAACAAAAATCAACCCGCACAACAAGCCACATATGCCACAATATCATAAAAGCAACAATATCCCCAATTCACATAAGGATATAGCCCACGGCTCATAATGGGATACAATAACATGACAATAGTATAAGCGTGTGGGGAAACATTCAACAATAAAAGAATGTTCATATAGCAAACAACCCTAATTCAAGGCATATTAATAGGCTAATGTCTAATCCGGTCACAAACCACACATACGTCCGTGTACACACTCGTCACCTCATATATACATCATTTCAGATAGCACAAATAAGGCAATTTAGACTAATCGTAAGGGGTAATTTCTCACAAAACGTTAGGCAAGATACTTACCTCAAATAGCCTCAATCAATACACTGGAAATATTTTTCCCTAAATGACTTAATAATATCAAATAATGCAAGAGGAACCTATTTTGATCAATAAAATTACGATCTTTACACAATTCTCGAAATATCAAAAAAGTCAACCCCTGGTGCACCCGGTCAAAACCTGAGTCCAGGGGTAGATCTCGACTATCCATAACCCCACAAGTCCAAATATGTGTATGGTTTTCAAATCCGAGTCCAAATCGACTCTCAAATCTTAAAAAAAGTATAGTCAAAATCCCTAAAATTTCCCTTGAAATCTCATGATTTTGATGTTAAAATTCATAAATAATCATGTTATAATATCAAAATGCAGTCAAAATGACTTACCCAATAGCTTTGTATGAAAATCGCCTCCTATCGGATCTAGGGCTCAAAATGTGACTATGTTCTGGAATCCCATCTTTAAACTCAGTTGCAGATGTAGCATTTGTGACCACCTCTGCAAATTCCACACAGAGGACCCAAATGTGAAGCCTGCCCAACCCTATGAATCTCGCAAATTCAACAAAAGTACATCAAATGCGAACACTGTAGGCATCGCAAATGCGGGAAAAATATCACAAATGCAGCTTCTTCAACCCCACTCCCCATCAAAATTGTGATGCTGGCTTCGCCTTTCTAAGCCTGCCACCGCAGCCCTCCTTCGCAATTGCCACCAAGTCCATCGCAAGTACGGCTACTACAGATGCAAACTATTGCTCACATTTGCAAGACCTGTAGCACCAGCCAAGAACCAGCAATCTGAAACCCAATTCCAATGGTCCGAAACTCACCCGAGCTTCACGCCAAAAATCCATACAAGTTTTGAAACAACATACGAACTCGCTTGCGAGCTCAAAACACAAAACTAACAGCTGAAATAACAAATCGAACACCAAAATGCATAGAATTCACAATGGAACTCAAAAACTCCTAAAGTCACAACCAAGCATCTTATTCCTACCAAACCAACTCATAATTACACCAAACTTTGTGCAAAAGTTCCAAATGACAAAACATACCTATTTCAAGTCTCGAAACTAAAATCCGAATCTGATAACCACAAGGTCAAACCATGCTCAAACTTAGGAAATTCTAAACCTTCAAATTGCCAACTTTCGGCAAAATAGCCAATTCAACTTAGGAACCTCCGAATTCAATTCCTAGCATACGCCTTAGTCCAAAATCACTATACGAACAACCTGGAATCATCAAAATATCATTCCAGGGTCGTTTTCACAGAAGTCAAATCTTGATCAAGTCTTCAAACCTAGGCCTCCAAACTAGGAACTAAATGTTCCAAATCAATCCAAAACCTCCCTGAAACCCAATCAACCATATCTGCAAGTCACATAACCACAACTACACACACGGGAAGCTTTAAATGGGAAAACATGGCTCAAATACATAAAACGACCGGTCACGTCGTCACAAAGAGATAAGGCATGATATCATCAAATAAGCTCAAAGTTAAGGTCACAATAAGTCCGGAATTTAAACATGCTTTTCAGGAAAAGGAAATACAATACATTATCAAATATCTCAATCACATTCAAAATCATGATATAAAAAACGAGTGTAGGGTGCATATGCATGCTCATGATTCAATCTCAACACCTCACAGTGCAAATCCATAAGCCCGACACTGGCCAAGTGTCCAATCTAAGCACCAATCTAGGTTCATGTGCTCATAGGGCCCAAAGGAATATGAGTAATCATCTGACTCTGGTGGGACAAATCCATATCCAAGCGCTATTGCAGCGTGCTACCCAATCCAATCATAATCCGTAATTCGTAATCAATATCTGCTCATAATGTCCTTAGTGTCATGATCCTCAACGTTTCTCAATATCCAGCTCTCCGACTCATGTATATGCATATGAGATGATGTGAGAAAGATGTACAAGGACACAATAATAAATTACGGATGAGTATTAACATGAATAAGATATGGATATAACTAATCATGTAATTTAACTTTCCACAACAGTTCAATATATTATTTTAATATTCTTATGTCCGATCATGATATCAAATATGAGCAACAAGAGCCAATAATTACTAAATCATAAGTCAAGTAATACTAGAATATGACTGCGGCCAAATCAACAAGCCAAAACCTTAAGCATGGTTTCTAATCATACATAATATTCATCTTGTTGTCATAAAATCAATAAAACAAAGATAGACAATTCACAGAGTCCAAATAAGGTATAATATAAGCCTAACTGTGTCCAACTACGGTCATAACCTAGCTACGCATATACGCTCGTCACCTTGCATATACGTGGAACCTAAATGATGTAGCAAGTAGAAAATAAATCACCTATGGAGAGAATTTTCTCTTACAAGAATATACAAGAGACTTACCTCCACTCGAGAACACTTTCAACCTTCCAAAACTTCTTTTCCGCTCAAATCCACCCCAAAACAGCTCGAGTCTAGTCAAATATTACTCAATAAAGTCAAATAATATTACATAAAATAACTCAAAACAATAAAGCTCCAATCTTTAATCAAATTTTAAAAAGTCAACTCGTGCCTACATGGTCAGAACCCAAGTCTTGTGGTAGATCCCGACTATCCATAGCCCCATGAGCCCAGATATATAATGATATTCCAAAACTGAGTCTAAATCAACCCTCAAATCCCGAAAATACACTCTCTTAAGTTGACAAAAACCTCAAATTTAACTTTAACATTTCATGATTAAAGTGTAGAAATCCATTGGAAAATAAGATATATATATATATATATATATATATATTCAAATACTGCTTATTCTCGTTCTCTAATACTAATAATAGTGAAAAATAAACAAAGTTCGAAATATGTACTCCTGCTAGGCATCCTCGCACTTGCGCATAGTTAGCCGCTAGTACGACCATAGCATCCACTAGCTTATATCTCCCAGGCCTGCCACGCATGTGCGCATCACTCATCGCAGGTGCGGCCTTTGCACCATCCTCCGTATGTGCGATATAACCGATATCAGAAAAATTGCAACAATACCAAGATGGTCTAGAATAATCCGAAAACACCTCGAAACACAGGAGAGCCCCCCTGGCCCTCGTCCAATCATATCAACAAGTTTGAATACCTAATTCAAACTTATTCTAAAACTCAAAATATCAAAAATAACATTCAAAGCCACGAATCGAAGATCTAATCTATCTTTTAACTTTTGAATTTTTTAACTTCGTCGAATGTGTTCGAATCACACATAGACATTCCAGATTACAAGTAAACTTTTTACATAAGTTTAATTTAACCATTAGGACACATATCCAAGGTCTTAAAACAACAATCGAAGTTTGGTACACCAAAGTCAACTTTCGATCAAATTTATGAACTCTCCAATCCTTCAAATTGACAATCATATGCACATAACTTCTAGGAACCTCCAAATACAAATCCGAACATATGATCAAGTCCAAAAATTACAATATGGTAAATAGGAACCATCAAATCACCAATAAGAGTCTTCTACTCAATAGTAAAACTTAGGTGAACTCTTATGACTTAAGCTTCCAAAGATTGGAATGGAGTATTCCAATTCATTCCTAAGACTTCCCACAATAAAACCAACCATCCCCGCAAGTTACTAAACATAACAAAACTATGGGAAGTAGCAAATAGGGAAGCGAGGCTCTAATACTAAAAATGACTGCCTGGATTGTTACATTCTCCCCCTCTTAAACAAACACTCTTCCTCAAACAGAATTAGAATGATACCTGGAGTGCCATAAAGAACATGATAGATACTCTGCATATCGTGCTCAGTCTCCCAAGTCGCTTCCTCAACCGGTTGACCTATCTACTGAACCTTAACAGGTGCAATCGCTTTCGACCCCAACCTTCTAACCTGCCTATCCGAAATTGTAACTGGCTCTTCTTCCTATGCTAGATTCTCATCCAACTGTACTGAACTGAAATCTAACATATGTGACTTGTCTTCATAATACTTCTGAAGCATTGAAATATGAAAATACCGAATGAACCCTAACAAGCTGGGTGGCAAGCAAGCATGTAAGCCGCCTCACCAACTCTATCTAGAACATAAAATTGGCCAAGAAACCTAGGACTCAACTTTCCCTTCTTCTTAAATCTCATCATGCGCTTTGTAGGTGAAACTATAAGAAGAACCTTTTCACCCTCCATGAAAGCTACATCACGAACCTTTCTTTCATTGTAACTCTTAGGCCTAGATTGCACTTTACGAAGCGTCTCCTAAATCAACTTCACATTTTCCAAATCACCACAAACCAAATCTATGCCCAACAACCTAGCCTCACCAGGCATAAACCAACCAATTGGAGAATGATTGTCTCCTATATAAGGACTTATATAGAGCTATCTGAATACTAGACCGGTAACTATTGTTGTAAGCAAACTCCGCTAATGGTATAAATTGATCCCACTATCCTCTGAAATCAATAACATATGCTCTCAACATATCCTCAAGGATATGAATGGTTCGCTCGGACTGTCCATTTGTCAGTGGGTGAAATGCAGTACTAAGCTCCACCTGCATGTCCAACTCTAGTTGAACATCTCTCCAAAAGTGTGATGTGAACTGCGTAACCCAATCTGATATGATAGAAACAGGCACACCATGCAAATGGACAATCTCTCTAATATAGATCTGAGCCAACTTCTATTAAGTGTAAGTGGTCATGAATGAATGAAATGCACTTAATTAGTCAATCTATCCACAATGAACTAAATAGTATTGAACGTCTTCAAGGTCCATTGTAATCCTACTACAAAGTTCAAAGTAATGTGCTCCCACTTCTACTATGGTATATCTAACCTATGAAGCAAACCACCTAGTTTCTAATGATCATACTTGACCTGCTGACAATTCAAATACAATTAAACATGCCCAACAATGTCCTTCTTCATCCTCCGCCACCAATAATGCTACTTCAATTCACGTTACATCTTTATAGCACCTGGATGAATAGAATAGCGCGAACTATGAGTCTCCTCAAGAACCAACTCCCTCAACCCATCCATATTAGAAAAACATATCCGACCCTAATGTTAGAACACACCATTATCACCAATGACCACCTACTAAGCACCAACATCGTGTCCTTAAGGAGAAGAAAATAAGGATTATCATACTTACATGCCTTGATGAGCTCAAACAAGGACGACTGTACAACAACAAAAACAGGAACTCTAACAGGCTTAGAGGTATCAAATCTCAATAATCTATTAGACAAGGCTTGAACATCCATAGCCAAAGTCCTCCCCACAGTTTGAATAAATGCAAACTCTCCATACTCTTCTCCTTCTTACTCAAAGTATCCGCTACCACATTCACCTTACCTGAATGATACAAGATAGTGATATCATAATCCTTCAACAACTCCAACCACCTCCGCTGCCTCAAATTCAAATCCTTTTTCTTGAAAAAAAGCTGAAGACTCTGATCATCAGTGTAAACCTCACAAGACACACCTTACAAGTAATGCCTCTAAATATTGAGTGTATGCACAATAGCTGCTAAATCCAAATCATGAATCAGATAATTCTTCTTATGGGGTTTTAACTAGTGTGACGCATAGGAAATCACCCTATCATCATGCATAAACACACAACCAAGACCATTATGTGAAACATCACAATAGATAGTATACATTCCCGATCCTAATGTTAATATCCAAATTGGAGCTATAGTCAAAGTAGTCTTGAGCTCCTAAAAGCTCTCCTCAAACTTGTCAGACCATATGAATGGAGCTCCCTTCTGAGTAAACTTTATCAATGGAGCGGCAATAGATGAAAATCCTTCCACAAAGCATCGATAGTAGTTGTCAAATCAAAGAAACTCCTAATCTTTATAGTTGTAGAAGGTCTGGGCTAACGTTGAACAACCTCAATCTTCTTTGAGCAATCTTGATACCATCACTAGACACCACATGACCCAAGAATACTACCGAATCTTACCAAAACTCGCACTTGGAGAACTTAGCATACAACTTCTTTTCCCTCAGAATCAGAAGCACAATCCTCAAAAACATCTCGTGCTCCTCACCACTAGGAAAATATGCCAAGATATCCTCACTGAATACAATGGAAAAAAAATCTAAGTAAAGCTAGAACACGTCGTTCATCAAATGCATGAAAACTGCAAGGGCAGTAGTCAAACCAAAGAACATCACCAAGAATTCATAATGCCCAAAACGAGTCCTTAAATCCGTCTTAGGGATGTCCAAAGCCCTAATATTCAACTGACGATAATCTGATCTCAAATCAATCTTCAAGAAAACGCAGGCAACCTGAAGCTAATTGAATAAATCTATATGAGGCAATGGATACTTGTTCTTCATAGTAACCTTATTCAACTACCTATAATCAATGCACATCCTCATGGAACTATCCTTCTTCTTCACCAACAATATCGGTGCACCCCAAGGAGAAACACTTAGTCATCTTATCCAAAAACTCATGCAACTGCTCCTTCAACTCTTTCGACTCAATTGGAGCCATGCGAAACGGTAGAATAAATATGGGTTGAGTGCCTGACACCAAATCAATACCAAAATCAATATCTCTATAAGGTGGCATTCAGGTAGGTCTGCAGGAAAAACATTTGGGAACTCCCTCACTACTATGACTAAATCAATTGTAAGAGTCTAAACACTAGCATCCCTAACAAAAGCAAAAAACGCCAAACACACATTCTCAACAATCCGACGAGCATTCAAAAATGAAATCACCCTAATAGGGGTATGACCAAGAGAACCCTTCAATTCCATCCTTGATAATCCCAGCATCATCATAGTCTTAGATTGAAAATCAAGAATAGCATGATAGGGAGATATCCAATCCATACCCAGAATCACATCAAAGTCGACCTTGTTAAGCAACAAAAGTTCAACTTTAATCTCATAATCCCCAATTGTAACCACAAAAGACCAATATACATGATCCACCTCAATAGAATCACCAATGGTGTAGACACATGAACAAGAATATCAAGAGAACCACGAGGCGTGTAAAAATAAGAAGAAAAATATGATGACACGTACGAATAAGTAGACCCAAGATCAAACAACACGAAAACCTCTCTATGACAGTCTGAAATCGCACATGTTACTATAGCATATGAGGCTACCACCTCGAGTCTACCCAAAAATCCATAACAATGAGCCTAACCACCATAGATCTGACCTCCACCAGGCTGGTCCCCTCCTCTAGGGCAGCCTCTCACTGCATGTCTTCCCCCTGTAACTGGCTGGCAGAGGATGAAGTAACTAGTATGAGAACCATTGACTGAGAAATCTGTCAAGATACGCCTCTAGCAAGTCAGGGACAATGCCTTATCACATGGCCAAAATATACCACCCCTTTCTGATAAAGGCTACCTAACCTGAATCTGCCCCTAATGACCCGAATACCTACTGGAAGAATCCTGAATAGACGAAGTACGGAACTCACTCACTATGAGGCAATGTAATGACCAGACTGGTTGTTTTGAGCATACGCATTCAGTTAGATGGTTTGACATCATGAGAGCTGTATATAGTGTACTATGACTTGGGTGTATCGCCGGTTTTGGTTTTCGAATGGTTCGAGATTTGATTTGGAAGAATGATTCTCATTATGAAAGTTTTAAGTTGGAAGAGTTGACAAAGTTTGACTTTGGTGCATTTGACCTTGGATCGGTATTTTGATGGTTCCGTTAGGTCTGGATGATGATATTGGACTTGGGCGTATATTCGGATTTGCACTTGGATGTTTCTACAAGATTTCGGCTCTATTTGCCGAAGGTTGACAATTTGATGATTTGGAAAGTTCATAGGTGTTACAACCCATGTTTTCGTACGTATGAGTTGTCATAAGTCAATTGATGTAAGCTCATAAATGAAATCATATTTGAAAAGTTTGCAAAGTAAGTTAATCATATTACCTCGGAGGTTACAAATATTGAAGATCATGAACAACAAGTACAAAGATGGTTGGAAGTTTCAGAAGCTAAAGGAATTGAAAACAAATAATGTTTCGTCGAAAGTCGACAAATTAGGAATGTTATAACATGTACTTTTGGAGTGAGACCAGGGTGTTTAAATTGATAAGTAGGTTATGTTATGAGTTATGTTAGTCGTATGATAGTCGTGTGTTATGTTTTAAAGTCAAGCGAGTGGTGAAACAAAAGTCGATGAAAGTCATCACAAGTTACGTTCATAAGTTTTACAGAAACTTTGGGTCAAATGAAACTGCAAGTTTCTCCTAATATACTTAGAGTTATGGGGTTTTCCACCCATAAAATTCAATATCTATGAGTCTAGTTCCCAACGCATTAAACCGTTTGTCAATACGACATCAGAGTAGAGAGATATGGGTATGTTTGCGAT
>AWOL01S0010618.1:0-21026 GCA_000715115.1 Nicotiana otophora | reverse complement strand
ACCCTCACGTTTCCCTCTTGGTTCTCACTTTGCTATGAACACAAGTCGTTCATAGCTACTAAGACCTGCCTACGCCCAGCCTTAGCCCACTTTTGAAAACACTTAGAAACCCTCACGTTTCTCTCTTGTTTTCTCACTTTGCAAAGATCACAAGTCGATCTTTGCTCACTAAGACCTGCCCATGCCTAACCTTAGCCCCCGTTTTGAAACACTTAGAAAGAATCACCTTCCTAACTTATTTCTGTTTCTTTTCTATGAACACAAGTCGTTCATAGCCCACTTAGTCAAGATTATAAGCCGCTCTTGACACACTAAGACCTGCCCATGCCCAGCTTTAGTACCTCTTCGTCTTCGTCTTGGAGACCATCTTCTTCATTTGAAGACCCTCTCCTTATGCTCGGAGACCCTCTTCTTCTTTGAAGACCCTCTCCTTCTGTGGAAGCCTCACATCTGAAGGATCACATTTTGAACTTCTTCACTTGATCTAAGACTAATCTTAGTCTTGATCGTCTCTTTCAAGACCACTCTCAGTCTTGATCTAAGACTTAGCCTTGATGCCTTTTCTTCACGAAATGCCCCCATATATATAGATATAGGGGCTGTCACTGGCAGATTTGAAGGGACAACATACAAAAGGGTAATTTCATCATTGTGCTTTGCCCAGTCAAAGCACTAAATAAGCACTTAACCATTTAATTGGTCACTCACCCACGAAATAGCCCTCTTCAGCACTTATTCTGTTTTGTGGAGCACTCAGCTTTCCTGGTGGAGCACTTATCCCTCTGGTGGAGCACTGGTCCCACCTCCCACTGAACCAAGCCTTTACACACAACATTGCTAAATCTGATCCTATCTTGTAGTTGACATCCCCCAACTACATAGGCCATTATCTTACACGAAATGACATTAGCTACAAGCACTAAACAGACATGGATACAAGTCATTACAAAAATACAACAACCCACTGCTTTGGCATGTGCACTACATGTGCCCTTTTTCTTGGTCAGCTATTGCACGCCCCAAGTCTGGCATTGCGCCCAGCCTTGGCTGATTTTGACATTGCTCTGTGCCAATGTCTTGTCCGCAACTTGCTGTCCATGAATTTACCGCACACGCCCGACGCCTGTCGGCCGCACATTGCCTTAGCCGCATTTCTGCCTTGTCTTTGTCAATACTTCTTTCACCCGTGCCATTGCTTGTCTTTTGTCTCACATAGCTTTGCCTTAGCTATTGAAACTTTTTGCCATCATTCCGTGCCTCCGTGATTTAGCTTATCTTGTACTTGGCGCTCCCATAACTTGAACTGCCCGTACCTTTGTCTTTGGCGCGCATACCGCTTCATGCCGCCCAAACTTGCCCACACTGCCTCATCAAGCCTTTGTCAAGCCCGTCTTTCCTGTCCCAAGACCTTGGACAATACTTGTTCACATGACAATGTTTCTCATCCATTGTCCCGCATGATCGTTTTTTCCCCGCATAGGCCAACGGCAAGGCCATCACGCCCCAATCCTTGCCACAACCGCGCCACGTCCGATTGTCAAAGAATCAGGCCTAACACCCACCAACTTCACTGACAAAGAGGGTGTGGGGGTAAGCTTGAGGAAGTGAAGAGGAAGGTTGAGAGTCAAAATAAAGTTGAAAAAAGATGTGCATTGCTTGATAATAGTAGTGGCAAATGGAGGTAGGCATCGGTCGATTTTTCCGATTCGGTTGATATTATACCCACCCCTAAATGGACGGGTTGGATCAAAGAAATTGAAAATAGGTCAAGTAAAAGTGGGTCATAATTCAATTCGTCCATAGTCAAGCGAGTGAAAAACCCACACTACGCGTTAAGTAAAATACGGATTGACCCATTTTATATTTTTAGTGAAGAATTGATCACCCAAATAACAAATATAGATTGGCCAATAAACTTGAATAATAAACTTGCGTTAAAATGACCGATAAACTGTAAATTTAATTTAGAATTTAAATATAAGATGATAACTTAAGATCAAAATACTCAATTATCCACTTGTATCTAGAACCTTTATGCACTGTCCCTATTTATAATTGATGATGGATATAAAGATAGGCATTTTCATAATTATTTGTGTTGACCCTTAAATCGGATAACAATTAAATTTGTACGCGATTTTAAGGATATGTGGATTGATTCAATACAAATAATCAAGAATATTAGACAAACGAGTTAAAGACAAAATAAATGATCAAACCAGTTGTAATGTTACGTCCTAGCCCAAACCTAAGTTGAACAGTAGTTTCGCCCTCGATCGCACCTTTGGTTCGATCCCAATCGTGGATGAAGAATAAAACAGTTAAGTAAGAACTTTTGCAGTAGCTAAAAAGCAGATAATGAATTTGTATTGCCTTGATTCGCATGTTACAACGTATGTATCAAACGAAAAAACCTCCCCTTTATATAGTAAGAGAGTTTCATCCCTAATACAAGTCTAAAAAAGGTAAAAATCTTCCTTCTCGTTAATTGCTGATCTGTAACCGACATCGAGCGAGATCCGCGCCGTGATATCCGGTCAGGTACGAATATCACTGTCCTTTATCCGTCGTGTGTAACCATTTACCGTGTTTCCTAAGGTTTTAGAACTCGTTCTGGGTCCGGGGAGCATCGCTTTATCACATCCGGTGATCAACACATCGTTCTTCTTTTGTGGATCTCGATATGAAAGGTTCCTGGCCTCGATTCTAGTCTCGTGCATCCATGCCCTTCTTTCGTTTTATTCACTGGGAAATCGGGGTATGCTCTATCCTCGATTTTACCCGTATACCGATAGTCCCCTCATTTTTTGGAGAGTAGGTTTGCCTAAACGACGAGAAACGATAGATGAACCCTGGTTTCTTCCCTCATACGTTATAACTGAGATGATGGGTAAATCGAAACGTCCCGTCAGTCGCGTCGTTCTGACTTCGGACACGCATCAGTCATCGACTGGCTGTCTTCGAATGTGAAACGTCACGCATTGATTACTTTTTACCCTATAAAAGCCTCAACCCTTTTCACTTCTTCCACTTTCTGATTCTAGACTTTGTCTTCAAACATTCTAACGGCTTTTAACTTCTCCAGGTCTTCATACATTGTTCATTGAGCCTTCATATCTTCATCTTCATCTTCATACATCTTCTTTCAACCTTCATCTCGGACTTTCATACCTTTATACCATCTTCAAATCTTCATATTTTTCATCAGACCTGTATTTTTCATATATTAATGGCAAAAACTTCGAAGTCAATACATCAGGAGGCTGTCCCTTCATCTTCCCACCCGGCCATAGATGCCGAGGTAGCCATTTCCGAAGTGGCTCAGGAGCCCCCCATAAAGAGCTTCGTACCCGAGGGATGTTCTATCGGGGACGACTTCAAGGTCAAGAAGGCCTCTAGCCTACAAGACCGAGGCGAGGGAGCATGGAGATACATATGTTTTGTCACCGAAGAAACCCTATCCGTAGTCCGAGTGGACTGTAAATGGGAGGGTAAGGGCATGGTCGTTCCCGGGCCCGATGACGATATTACCACTCACGTAAAGATGTATGTGAGTATTTACACTTACCCCTTCATGCTCGCCCCGTTGGACCCCATAGTTCTTGCTTTCTGTAAAAATTACGAGGTGTGCCTTGGGAAAATCCACCAGTACTTCTAGAGGATCATGATCCTCTTACGCCATTTTGTGAACAACACCTAATCCCCTCGGTTCACCCTCAACCATCTACTCCACCTGTACAGTCCCTAAATCTTTCGAGGAGGACTGACCAAGCTCGTTTGCCGAGCAAACAAGGCTCATTTCTCGAGCATTGATGAGGACGGAGACCGAGGCTGGCAGGGGAGGTTCGTCCGAGTGAAAATTGAAGACCTGATTCCCCCCCGAGTTTCTGCCATTCCCTTTATTAGGTATTTTTCCTTTTATTCTTTATCTCATTGCTTGTGTTTGTGGTCGTGCAAATGTTGCCCAATTTCCTGATGCAATCCCCCGGTTCAAGGAATGGATCGAGGGGATCTGCAAGTAGATGTCGTACTCCAAGCGTGCATGGCGCCAACTTTGGAAGGGCAAATGGGAGGCCCGTTCTCATGGTGAGGTTCTTCCCTGAATAGTTATCCCCGCGCTCTTAACTTACATAGTGCTAACCTTTTCTCTTTTCTTACAGGTCTGCCTAAGACCACCGAACTTAGGCCACTAGAGGAGGATGAGGATCCATCCTTGCTTGTCGAGCCCTCCATTTCGGGGCAGACCGGGGCTGCCGCGAAGGAGGAGAATAAGAAAAAAAAGAGAAAGTCCTCAGGTTTCCCGGACCCCGAGGCGAAGAAGAAGAAGAGAGCGGCCACCTGGGCCCAGAAGCTCAAGAAGAGCACTTAGGGTACCAGACCCTGATTCTCTCTACCGACTCAGGGACGAGCCCGAAGATGAAGACCTCTTTGTCTCTCATGGGTCGACCCTCAATGAGGGGGAGCAGGTGACGACTGAGAAAGAGGACCATAAGGTCGATCCCCTCTAACTCGGGAACTAGAGGAGGAGATGGAGGCTGCAGCCTCCCAGGAAGCCACTCCTGTTCCGAAGGAGGCGACCAGTGTCATTGACATCGTGGAGACACCCTCCTATACCAAGTCCATGCTCGAAGAGGCCCAAACGGGCAAAGAAAAGTCGAGCAAGTAGGTGCAGGGCCCAGATGATGCCCTCGACACATTTTTCGAAGGCATGGATATGGACGCACTGGAGGAGTTTTCCGAGCTTGGTCACTTGGAGATCCCAAAGAAGGACGTTACCTCAAGAACTGGCGGGCCGAGTTCGAGCCCAAAACTAGTGAAGCAATTTCCCGCTCCGAGCATGGTCCCCGAGCGCAAGAGAACGGTCGTTCTTACAATCGCGGAGGATGCCTGGGGTCAGCTCCGGTGGGCGTAGCCAGCTACCTCCAATGCCTGGTGACCTAGGAGGACCAGGCAAAGATGAACGAGGTGGGCACGTCGAGCCTCTTCAACGAGACGCAACATGCGTTGAATCGGGTAAGGCGTTAGCCCTTTGTACCCATTTCTGAATCTTTTTTTAGTCTTTGATATACCCTACTAATTTTATTATTTTATGGGCTTCAGTGCTTCACCATGAAAGCTTTCTCCGGTACCACTTGGAGATTAGCCAGCTCGATTTTGAGCTCAAAAAGTAGGTCCGGAAGAAGGACATGTACAAGGCTCTTAGTGAGCAACAGGACGAGGCCCTTCTGAGCTGGAAAAAGCTCAAAAGGAGGCCTCAACCCTGAAGCGGGAACACGCCGACCTGGTTGAGAAGGTAAATATCTTTGAATCTAAAAACGAGCATGTGGAAGGGCATGTGGACCGACCAGCTACAGGCTGAGATGGTTGAGAAGGTCAAGGCCACGACCGAAGAGTGGAAGGTCAGGATGGACCTATTGGCTTCGGAGAAGGAAGCTACGAAGGCGGAACTAGCATCGGTCGAGAACCAACTTTGGGTGGCAAAGGAAAAAGCCGATAAGTGGTCTCGGCTAAATGATGATCTTCAGGCACAGCTGAGCTCCGCCATCACGGAACGAGATGCCCTCAAACGAGAATATGCTTCACTGAGGTCCAAATTGGATATAACTTCTAATGATGCCGAGGAAATAGTCTCCCAGTACAAGGTCGATGTGGAAGCAATCGAGACCTGCTTAAAGACGAAGACTGAATACATAAAGCGGCTATCCCGTAGAGAGACCCTCAAAAAGATCCACGCGTGAGGTTTTGACCTATCGGCCGAGATTAAAGAAGCTAGGAGGCTCGACGCCGAGGCAAAGGAGCTCTTGGAGTTTGAGGGTCCCAATGGCTCCGAGGGTTCCGAGGGCTCCGACATCACCATCGGCGACTCGAGCCCTGGTGAAGACCAAGCGTAGATGCCTTAGTATTTTTCCAGTTTTCTTTTTTTCCTTATGTATTTTTTGGTTTATTTTGAGGTCTTTCCATCGGGCCTTTGTAAACATATTTTAGAATATATATGAATTTTTTTCCTTTCTGGCAATATCGTGTCTTTACTTACCAGCATCTTCTTGCAATTTCTATTAGCATATTGTTTTTGATACCTTAGCATAGAATCATATGTAGTTCTGGGGCATTCATTTTTCGGAGGATCGAACGAAGCCCAACTTCGATGCAACTTTATTTGCTTGTGGCTTTGAACCCTCGGTGAGATCAGAGGTTTTCAAGATGCTTAAGTGTTTTTAGACAATATTTTTGCGGAGGGTAACTTTTTCGTAGGTTTCAAATTTTTGTAAGGGCCTTACTTTTAGGTTACGGACTTCGGAAGTCTCCGAGTCGCTTTTAGGGTGGCCGTAGCCTTTTATATTCGGGCATCGCTTAATAGGTTTGGTGCCTCCAGGATTTAGTAGCCTGGGTCGTTCGAATTTTCACCGAACAACAGTCCTCGAGTAGGGGTAGCCCGTGGGCTTTAGGATCTGGGATCGAAGAAGCAAAAATACGTAGTAACAAAGTGAAATGGAAGTGGAAATTTCTTTCATTTCTTAGTATGCAAGGTACAAGATCGAAAGCGCATAAAAACTTGTGTCATGGCTAGAGTGGACTATGTAGGCACGGTTCATACGACCGTTTGGCCCTTACCTTGAATCCTAACCACCAAGCCTTAGCTTTTAGCACATAAAGTTTTCTTTTCCCCTCGCTAAAGACCTTAATCCGAGGGTAATGGCACCCAGTATTTGAGGTCGAACTCATGAGGGATCGGATACTGTTGACCTGAAGCAAACGACATTGATTTCGGTTTGAAACCGGTCTTCAAATCTAAGGTAGCACATTTTACTGTTGCCTTGTTAAAAACATTGCCGAAAAACCCACTTCGGGACAAAACCGATTCAAGGGAAAAAGAGTGCAACACGTGCTTTCAGACCTAATAGCTACATCCGTCCTTGGCCGATCACCTGCATACGTTAGTTCAATTTATAACATGATTAAAAAGTATTTGAGTTCGTACCTTAGCAGTAGTACCGCTTTAAGTGTGTCATGTTCCAGTTATTCGGTAATTGTACGCCGTTTCCCGCGTCGAGTTTATATGAGCCTTTGCCGGTTATTCCGATGATACGGTCCTTCCCAGTTCTGGCCCAACTTCCCTTCGTTTGGGTTCCTAGTGTGTAATGTTACTTTTCTAAACACCAAGTCCCCGACTTGAAAGTGCCGGAGGCTGCCTCTTCGGTTGTAATACCTTTCTATCCGCTGTTTCTAGGCGGCCAACCAGACCAGGGCAGCCTCCTACCTTTCATCCAATAGTTCCAGGCTCATGATCATAACCTCGCCGTTTTGCTCTTCGGTCGCATACTGGAACCTAAGGCTCGATTCTCCCACCTCGACTGGTATTAAGGCTTCGGCTCCGTAGACCAAGGAAAACGGGGTGGCCCTAGTGCTAGACTTTAAAGTCGTACAGTATGCCCATAGGACTTCGGGCAGGATCTCCTTCCATTTCCCTTTCACACTGGTCAATCTCTTTTTCAGGTTTTGAAGTATGGTTTTGTTTGTTGATTCTACCTGCCCGTCCCCACTAGGATGATAAGGCGTTGATAGTATCTTCTTGATCTTGTGATCTTCGAAAAATTTATTTACCTTGCTGCCGACAAATTATTTTCCATTGTTGCAAACAATCTCGGCTAGTATCCCAAGTCGACATATTATGTGGTCCCAGATGAAGTTAATGACTTCTTTCTCCCGGACCTTTTCGAATGCTTAAGCCTCGACCCATTTAAAAAATAATAATCGGTCATGAATAGTATGAATTGAGCTTTATCAGGTGCCCATGGCAGGGACCGACTATATCCATTCCCCACTTCATAAATGGCCAAGGGGATAATACCGAGTAGAGCATTTCTTCTGGTTGATGGATCACCGGGGCGTGTCTTTGGCAGTCGTCGCATTTCCGTACGAAGTCCTTCGCATCTTTCTCCATTTCAATCCAGTAATAGCCGGCCCTAATTAGTCTCTGAACCAAAGATTCTACCCCTGGATGGTTTCCGCAAGTGCCTTCGTGAACTTATTTCATGGTGTATTCGGTCTCTCCTGGTCCCAAGCATCTGGCTAGCGAGCCGTCGAAGGTTCTCCTGAACAATGCCCCTTCGACCAAGCTAAATCTGGCAGCCTTGGTGCACAGGGCCCTCGATTCTTTGGGATCCGAAGGCAATTTTCTGGTCTTCAAGTACTCTATGTATTTTTTCCTCTAATCCCAAGTCAAACTCGTTGAGTTTACTTCGGCGTGGTCTTCTTCTGTCACCGACTTCATTAGCTGCACTACTGTTCCCGAATCGAATTATTCAGTCAGTTGATTTCGTCGGATTAGGGTTTTGCTTAGTGCATTCATCAGAGTTTTGCTCGTCTTCCAGGCCTTACTTCTTCAGGTTGCGAAGAAGGCTGGTATTATCTTCTCTTATCTAATTTCTTGTCTGTGGTGTTTTGTGTTCACATTTGTGACTTGTTGTCGTGAGTTGCCTAACTGCTATCATGACTGGTTCTTGTACATCTTCTACATATACTCCTGAGCCTTCATCTCCCCTGTATCTCCAATCTTCTGATGTTCCCGGAGTATCCCTTGTTCCTGTACCTTTCTCGGGGAATGGTTTTGGGGGATGGAAGCGTAGCATGATAGTTTCTCTGTCCGCTAGGAATAAGATAGCTTTTATTGATGGTTCTTGTCCCAAACCTACTGTGACTTACCCTTATTATAAGCAATGGGATCGCTGTAATAACATGGTTATATCATGGATAACTAGCTAGTTGTCTTCACAAATAGCTGAAAGTGTTCAATACTCTGAGACAGCTGAAAGCATTTGGAAATAATTAAATAACAGATATGGAACTGTAAATAGGACCAAAGTATTTGAATTAAAAAGGGAATTAGTATTTGCTTATCAAGGATCCCTTGATATTGCTTCCTATTTCACCAAACTTAAAAGAATATGGGATGCGTTGGGGATAATGTGCACCAGTCATGCAAATACTTGTACAATTGTTGCTAAAGAAGGTCTTCAGAAGGAGAAAGAGGAGGATAAAGTCCATCAGTTCCTCATGGGACTGAATGAGGTATATGTGGGTGTCAGAAGCAATTTGCTAATGATGCAACCTTTGCCATCTCTTGACAACAACATCCTCTTGCAAGATGAAAAACAAAGACAAGTCAATCCCGCTACACAATTTACTTTTGAATCAGCATCTTTCAATGTCAATTCTCCCAATAACAAACTTCTTCAACCACAAATTAATGTTTAGGGATATCATAGACAATTTAATTAGAGAGTCAATTTTGACCAATCTAGGTCTAACCTCCTTTGTAAGTATTGTAAGAAATCAGGACATTCTACTGATAAGTGTTTCAAGCTTCATGGGTTCCCTCTCAATTTCAAGTTCACTAAAGGCAAGAAAGCAGCTGCCAATGTGGTTATGGACTCTGATTTCTCTACTCCTGAGTGTTTTTCTCCCAACCAAGCCCTTGTTCCCGCTGCTAGTTCTAATGAACATAGTTCTGGGGTGCCTGGGTTGACAAAGCAGCAGTATTCTCAGCTGATTTCACTGCTACAATAATCTCATATCTCTGATTCTGAACCTCAACTCTACATTATGAGCTCTACCAATTTTGCTGGTACTTTACTGCCTAAGAATGTAGTATATAGTTTTAATTCTACTATGCTAAGTCAATCTGATTTATTAACTTGGATAGTTGACTCTAGTGCATCAGATCACATGACCTCTAATAAAGATTACCTTATTAATATTACACCTTTACCTATTCCTTTTCCCTGCCAAATGGGTACAAAATTAAAGTTACTTGTACAGGTTCCTTTGACTTAATTGATTCCATTATTCTTAAAAAGTTCTCTATCTACCTTCTTTTAAACACAATCTTATTTCTGTACATAAACTCACAGATCAGTTTGACTATATAGTTCACTTTATCAGACTTTCATGTCTCATACAAGGCCCTTCTCTGAAGAAACCTCTGGATCTTGGTAAACTGGACTGTGGGTTCTACAAGTTTGTATGGGAAAAGCCTTCTCAGCCCCAAGCTACTTTGTTAAATTCTTGCAGGAGCTTGTCATCTGTTTGTAATCCTGTTTCTGTTTCTTCTATTGTAAATATTGTTTCTTCCACCTGTAATAAAGCTGCTATGAATAAAATAGACATTGTTTGGCATTGTAGACTTGCTCATGTTCCTTTTATTAGAATGAAAAGTATTTCTAAAGTATCCTCTGATATTTCTTCCACACAGTCTTTTCCATGTTATGTTTGTGCAATGGCTAGGCAAACTAGATTGCTTTTTCCCTGATAGCTCAATTCATAGCTCTAAGCCTTTCCAACTTATCCATGTTGACACTTGGGGATTATATCACACACCTACTTACTCAGGTTCTAAATACTTCCTTACTATTGTTGATGATTTCACTAGAAGCACTTGGACTCACTTAATGGGCTCCAAGAGTAATGCTTTCCCTCTTCTTAAGGCTTTTGTTGCACTGGTAAAGACACAATTTCATGTGACTATTCAGTGTATAAGGTCTGACAATGCTTTAGAGTTAGGAGCTAGTAATGCTGCTATTTTCCTCTTTTCTGAACATGGTGTAATTCATCAAACAAGCTGTCCTCATACATCTCAACAAAATGGTGTGGTAGAAAGGAAGTATAGAACTCTTCTTGAAGCTTCTAGAGCCTTGCTTTTTCAGTCTCAAGTTCCAATTAGATTCTGGGGAGCCTGTCTCCTCACAACCACTTATATCATAAATAGATTTCCCTCTAGCTTGCTTCAAAATAAGTCTCCTTATGAGTTGCTATTTGGGAAAAAGCCCAATTATTCTCACTTAAGAACTTTTGGCTGTCTTTGTTTTGCCACTGTTCCAATTCCTCAACGAGATAAATTGAAACCTAGAGATAATCCTTGTGTATTCTTTGGCTATCCCTTTGCAAAGAAGGGCTATAAGTTGTATAATTTGTAATCCAAACAATGTTTCATATCCAAAGATGTGGTTTTCCATGAAGAGCATTTTCCCTTTTCCTCAAATTTCTCCTTTCATATTGTTTCTGAGTCCCCTTTGTCACCTGATCCTTTAACTTCTTTTTCCCATGATTGTCCTAAGCCTTCTTCTTCCCCTGATGTTGCTCCCTCACCCATTTCACCTCCCGGTCCCACTTCCACACCTGTTCCCTCATCTCCTACTCCTCCTAACACCTCTTCTCCTCCTGACATAGATGCTGCAGCTTCTCCTTCAGTTGCAGTCCCTCATTCTGCCCCTGATTATCCTTCTTTCAATCCTGATGCTGTGTTCCTGCACCATCATCTATTCCCCTTAGAAAATCTGATAGACCTCATAATCATCCTTCTTACTTAAAGAATTACATCTACAAGCTGCCCACTTCCCTTTCTTGTTTCTCTTCTAAGCCAGTAGCATTTGAACCATATACATATTCCCAGGCAGCTCTTATCCCAGCTTGGCAAGATGCCATGAAGAAAGAGTTTGAGGCTTTGGAAGTAAATCACACTTGGAATATTGTTGAGCTTCCTAAGGGTAAGAAACTTATTGGTTGCAAATGGGTCTATAAGATCAAATACAAAGCTAATGGTGAGGTTGAAAGATACAAGGCTAGACTTGTTATTAGAGGGGACACACAGGTTGAGGGAGTGGATTTCAATAAGACTTTCTCACCTGTTGTGAAGATGTCTATTGTTAAGTACTTGATTGTTGTTGCTATTAAAATGAATTGGTCTTTATTTTAAATTGATGTCAATAATGCATTTCTTCATGGTGACTTAGATGAAGAGGTTTATATGAGATTACCTCCTGGCCTCTCTGTTTCTTCTCCTTCTTCTGTCCCTTTGGCTTTTAAGCTGAAAACATCACTCTATGGGTTGCGCCAAGCCTCTAGACAATGGTATGCCAAGTTATCCGAGGCTCTTTATTCTAGAGGGTACCATCATTATCTCAATGACTACTCTCTTTTCATCAAAGGGTCTCCAAGTCATTTGGTGATATTAGCAGTCTATGTTGATGATATCATCCCCATGAATGATGATTTGGTTAAAATTTTAGCTTTAAAGCAGTTTCTGGATGATGAGTTTAAAATTAAAGACTTGGATTTTCTACACTATTTCCTAGGTATTGAGGTTACTGTTTTCCCTGATGGTGTTCTTTTAAATCAAAAGAAATTTATTTCTGATATGCTACAAGAGTTTGATTGTTTGGGGGTCACTTCTGTTGCTAGTCCACTAGAGCTAACCCCAAAGCTCAAGGATGTAGAAGGTGAGGTATTGCCTTCTCCTGAGAAGTACAAGAGACTCATTGGCAAGTTGCTCTTTTTAACCCACACTCGACCTGACATCTATTTTGGGGTTCAACATTTGAGCCAATTCTTGCACACTCCTAGGATACCTCACATGGTTGCCGCTCTCCATCTGCTCTGGTATCTTAAAGGCACACTTGAATTTGGTTTATTTTACTCTAACAATCTTGATTTCTCTATGAAGGATTATACCGATAATGATTGGGCTGCTTTGCCCGACACTCTCAAATCTGTCTCGGCCTATTATATATTCTTGGGAGACAGTCTTGTTGGCTGAAAATCCAAAAAGCAGCCTGTGGTTTCTCTCTCATCCGCTGAAGCTGAGTATCGAGCTGTCCGACATGTGCTGGCTGAATTAGTTTGGTTGTCTCGCCTGTTACATGATCTCACAGTCCCTATTTCTTTTCTGTTTTTGTCTTCTGTGATAACATGGCAACTCTTCATATTGCGAAGAACCCGGTGTTCCATGAGCGTACAAAGCATATCGAAGTGGATTGTCACTTCATCAGAAACAAATTGGCTGAGGGGTTCCTCCAGTTGTCCCATGTTCCCACCTCCAACCAACTTGCCGATGTCTTCACTAAACCACCGCCTGGGGTCCTCCATCATACATTTCTAGGCAAATTGAAGGTGGTTTCCCCCTCCAATTTGAAGGGGGTGTTGGGCCTCCAAAGCCAAATACTTAAGTTGGCCCATTTCTTTATTTATTCTGTAAATAAATAGTTTTGTATAGATAGCCATTCTTTGTATTGTATTGAAGTTAGCCAGATTTATTAGCTTAATCTCAATACATTGTATTAGTTTTGTAAACATTGTGGACCGGGTCTGGTGAAATATAAATAGTCTGAGGCCCAACTGTATTGAGTTGGCCGACCATTTTCTCTCATTTCACTATCTCGTTTCTATCTTTTTTCTCTAATAAGAAGCATCTAGAATCCCTAATCTCCATTGACAAATTCTTCCATTGAGCAAATGTCTTCTGTGTTATCAAAAGGTTTCTCAAAATAGGCATCATATTAGAAAATTCCCCACCTCCCAACTTACGGAGTAGCAAGCTTGGTACTAAAGCATCAGATAAAACAAAACTTACTCTCTTACCAAGTTGTTAAAGTTGTAACATCAAGAGAGAGTCAACTATTATGCAAAAAATGATAAG
Organism: Nicotiana otophora; assembly: GCA_000715115.1. Classification (NCBI taxonomy): domain Eukaryota; kingdom Viridiplantae; phylum Streptophyta; class Magnoliopsida; order Solanales; family Solanaceae; genus Nicotiana; species Nicotiana otophora. Next base: position 7,555 of record AWOL01S0010618.1, on the reverse strand, counting down.
TCTCTAAAGGACGTGAATAGAATTTATTTTTAGATATTGAATCTATAAAATCTTTCATGTTTTCTTTTCTTTAATGTAACTTAACGTGTTCTACAATTATAGAGTTTTTGACTAAAATTATCCCTTATCTATGGGAGTAGGTTCATTTCTGTCCTTCAAATATAACTCAGAGCATCTTTAATCCTTTAACTTTGCTAAAGTAGAGCATCTTTGGTCTCACTAACAGAACCAACTTAAAAACTAACGGTGCTAACCCATGTGACACTCACGTGACTTTATAAAATACTAAACCCACTAGTAAAAGATGACCAATTCCATTTGCACTTTTCCCCAACTCCATCCGCAGATCTACCCATTACCAAAAACCCTAGCCTCTCAAAAAAGCTTTGATGACTGAAACAAGAAGAGGACTCAAAGTGAAGAAGCTTATTTATTGATCTCCAGCAATGATTATTAGATGCCATGGTAGTGAAATACCCAATTATGGTAAGATTTTAGCAAGAAATACCATTTGAATTTTCATCAAACTGAAGAAATTGTGAATTGTTTTTTTACTGTATGTTGATTCAATTTCAAATTCTTTAGTTTATCTAATGATTATTATATAACACATGACAACTTCAATTAGCTCTTATCATATAGCCTTAACATAAGTTTTTTTTGGCAGACCCTGCATACGAAGCTTTTTTTTTCAGTGTAAAAGTAACACATCGTGGTACGATGAAGCATCAACCTAGCAGATATTATCTCGGGGGACGTGTAGATTTTATTGATTATGTTAGCTATACGGAGTTGAATCTGTCGCAATTCAAATCCATGGCAGAACTATGTGGTTGTGAGAGAGATTCTGTTACTTTTTGGCACAAGTGCGGGAGGTACGGGAATAGAATGCGACTTGTTTCTACTGATGTAGAAACCACCGCTATATTCAAAAATATTCCAGATCATAAGATGGTTGAAGTGTACTTTGAACATCTTGATTCATATATTGGAAAAACTATACATACTAATGAAGTTGGTGGAGCAGAACAAGAGAAAAAAGTAAATAGCGAGCATTCTTTGACTAATGATGAATTTGAAGACTCAGAAAATAATTTTTCAGAGTATAATGAAAATGTGGATCATAGACATGAAGTTAGTGAAGAAGTTAAGAAGAAAATGGCTGCTGAAGAAGGTGATATAGATTGTGTTGACTCGGATGATACAAAGAGTTTAGAGTGTGACTCTGACAGTGAGAGTTTCAACTTTCCGATATTTAATCCTAAAACAGACGGGGATAAACCAGTGTTGGTATTAGAATTGACATTTGAAAATAAGCATGAGTTCAAATATGTTGTAATAACTCATGAAGTTAATGAAGGAAAGTACATTAAGTGGTGTAAGAATGATAACTCAAGAGTTAAAGCAAATTGTGGTCATCTAGATTGCAAATGGGAGATTCTAGCATCAAGAATGCATCGAGATAGAACATTTCAGATCAGAACATACAATCCCACTCATGATTGTAAGATTTGGAACCACCGTAACAGAGCAATCACATCTTCTTATATTGCACAAAGATATCTTAAGGCCATAAGCTCAAATAGGTCTTGGGCAATCGGTGCATTTAGAGATCACGTTAGTGTGGAACTAAGAGCTCAAGTAACATTATCACAATGCAGAAGGGCAAAGAAAAAAGCACTTTGCACTGATTGATGGAGATATTAATGCTCAATACAAGGTATTGTGGAACTATTGCAATGAAATTAGGAGGACAAATCCAAATACATCAGTCTATATGAAGTTTGTTGAAAATGAGGTGCCCGACAAGCCTAAAAGATTCCAAAGAATCTATATTTGTTTTAGTGGTTGTAAAGAGGGGTTCAAGAGTGGTTGTAGAAGAATAATTGGAGTGGATGGTTGTTGGCTTAAGGGTCCAATGTATGGGACTCAATTGTTAACTGTTGTTGGGCTTGATCCGAATAACAATATCTTTCCGATAGCATATGCAGTTGTACAAAAGGAAAGAAAGGAATCGTGGGAATGGTTTTTGAACTATTTGAAGCTTGACTTAGACATTGATGACGATGGTACTTGGACCTTCATGTCAGACAAGCAAAAAGGTTTGATTGAAGCGTTCAATTAGGTATTTCCATATGTTACTCATCGATTCTGTGTGAGACACCTCCATAACAACTTCAAGAGGGCCGGATTCAGTAGTATTTCACTCAGGAATGCCCTTTGGAAGGCTACAAAGGCTACAACAGTAAAGTGGTTTGAGGATTGCATGGTTGACATCTTTGATATAGATTCAGAAGTTATTCATTATCTCAAGAAGAAGTCGCCTACTGAATGGTCTAAATCTCACTTTTCTGAAACTGTGAAATGTGATACCTTACTCAATAATATGTGTGAATGTTTTAATAGCATGATCATTGAGGCTAGAGATAAGCCGATTATCACTCTATTGGAGAAGTTAAGGTATCACCTTATGACAAGGATGCAAGCACATATGGATAAAGGTACCAAGTGAAATGATGGTGATATTTGCCCTAGGATTAAGAATGTATTGCACAAAAATCAAGCTAAAGCAGCTGAATTTATTCCCAGGAAGTCAAATGAATGGAATTATGAGATAATAAGAGCAAGCATAATGAACAACTGGGCCGTGGATTTGCTAAATAGAAAATGTAGTTGTAGAAAATATGATCTAACAGGAATTCCTTGCAAGCATGCCATTGCCACGATTTGGGCTAAACATGATGACATTAACTCATATATGGATGATTGTTATAAGGTAGAAACTTATAGAACGATCTATGCATTTTCTATTCTACCTATGAATGGTCAAGAGATGTGGCCTAAGTCGAATAATATTCCTCCTTTACCTCCACGATTGGAAAGACAAAGTGCCAAAGGAAGAAAACAAAAGCTTCGCAAAAAAGAGCCTGATGAAGTTGGAGCAAGGAGAGAAAAAATGAAAAGGAAGCAAACAAAATTGGATTGTAGCTTATGCCATAATCCAGGCCATAACAAAAGAACCTGCAAGTTAAATCGTGTGTATCCAGATTCTCATGATGATGAGACGGTGCGACAAGAATCCTCATTTCCTACTGCATCTTCTGCTCAAGTAAAGCTTCAGGTATGAGTTTATTACACATATCACTTTATTTAATTATATTAATAATACAGTAATGATAATTTTTTTTTATTGTAGGTAAGAAGAAGGTCTGCCAGCCAGGACTATATGAAAGCAACTCAAGAAAGTAGAGTGACTGGAGATATATTTTTTGATATGTAAGTTTCTGCTTAAAAGGATTGGTTGTTGCTGTTGGAGGTTATTTTTTGCTACTGAAGATTGGTGAAAAAGAGTTGGGATTGCTGTTGAAGACTATATGGATAGGTTGATACGCCTAGCAAACGGTTGGAATAGCTTGATGCTCATGAAAGAGTTATTTTTTGTCGCTAAAAGGCTGGCGTAAAAGAGTTGATTTTAGTAAACTCTTCATTTTGGTTTAACTGATGTAAAGGGCTATTATAACATATTTCTTAGAAACTTAACATATTTCTCTACGAAGGAGTTGAGTTCAATGAATCTTTATTTTGGTTTGGGTTTTACTTTTGCTTTTGATGTGTCGAGTAAGTGGAGATAATTAAGCATATAAAGTTTAAACTAACTTTGTAAACAGAAAAAATAATGGTTTGCACTATTGATTCTAATAAGTCATGCATATTAATTATAAGTTATTTTGACCTAAGAAATGAAGAAGCAAGAAGAAAAGAAAACGTGCCTCAATCAAGAAAGAAGGAGAGCATTGTTAGTTGAATTCTCTACCTATGATAGTTAATTTAAAAAGATATGTTTCCTACATTAATTACTCTTTGGGTAAAGGTGGGGTTGTCACTATTTTGAACTAATCAAATTTACATAACCCACAAAGAAATCATTTGAGAAGCTTAAGGCAGTCAGCGTTGGAAAATTTGCCATTTCTGTTAGTTTTTAAGTTGGTTGTGTTATTGAGACCAAAGATGCTCTACTTTAGCAAAGTTCAAGAATTAAAGATGCTCTGGGTTATATTTGAAGGACAAAAATGAACTTATTCCCATAGATAAGGGATAATTTTAGTAAAAACTCACAATTACACCATCATTTAAGTTTAGCTGGTACAGCTAATCATTTACCATCTCTTCCAGGTCATCAATCTATATTTATTATATGGAGTTACCTATCAGAGTTACCTATTGTCACTGTTGTAAAACTTAACTTGCAGTGCAGTTGCATTTAGACTGATACTTCAGTCTACCTGAATAGTGAATTCTTAGTGATCTTGGTTCATGCATATCCATGGAAATTTTCTTTAAAGAAAGTTGAGTATTGACAACATGATAACCCTGACTTTTCAACAAATAAGCACCAAGCAATTTCGTGGGATAGTTAACTCACTTTTCTATGCTAGTTATCAAAATGAGTTTGGTGTGTTTCCAGTTAGGACCCTTCAGCTATCCAAGTATGAACCCTGATATTTGAGCTGTTTATAAGCATCTTGAGGTTTCAGTACAATATTCTAGCTGACATTAGACTGTTCTTCTTCACATAAAATCTGTTTGAAATTGGACTTGTCATAGGGATAATTAGTCATTTTTATTGACTATCCCTACGTGCCTATGGGTGTAGAATGCATGTGATAAGAAAAATTCTGCTCAGACTTTTGAATTTTGAATGATTCCAGAACTTTGTATGATGTGATATGAAATTAACAATCATTTCTGAAGGTCGAGATGAGATGCAATGCTTGCTGGCTAGAATCGGAAGGACAGGCCATCGCCACAACTTGTGGCCACCTTTTCTATGTCCTAGTTTTGTATGTGTTCCATATAGACATGGATTTGTTTTATGTGGTCCAGCCCCCAAGGGCGTGGCTTAGTGTTGAAGAACTGGAGTGACAATCTTGGGAACTAAGGGTTCGCATCCAACATAGGCGAGACCAAGTGAATTCTTCCCATCTACCCAACTTTTGGTGGACAGGGTTATCCGGTTACTATCCTAGTGGGAGGTAGCAAGTATCTAATGAATTAGTCAATGTGCGTGCAAGCTAGCATGGATACCCCGTTATCACAAAAAAATAGTATGTTCCATATAGTCATGTATATATATATGCAGGTTTCTTAATTTCGGACATGATTTTGGTGTACAAATGCTATGATTCCATAATAATGTTAATACGCAAATGGTCATGGCTCCACAGATTTGTATCCTTCATTGTCTGTCCTGTGTTGCAACACCTGTGATATTCAATTTTACTTTTATAACATATTGAACTTGTGTCTACTTGAATTGTAACTTCGTTTTTTTTGGTAATTAAAAACTTTTATTACCAACTGGAAGTATTTACAGCTCAAAAGAAACAAACAATAGAATTTAATGTTACCATTTTCATTTTTTTTTTAAAAACAATAGAATTCTTATAGCACTGCCTAGCTAATACAAAGACTGGCTAAATAGCTACTATCAACTTCTCCATATTTAACTCCCCATTCCACCAGCCCATGCTAATTGGATAAAAATTTAATCCCTGCAACTTCCTAGCTAGTTTAGGTTTAAGACTTCCTCTAGAGTGTACTTCCAGAACAATCACCCTCACAAGAGTAGCAGTATACCTGGTGAATTTGTTGAAGACTCTACTACTTCTTTACTGCCATATATAGTAAATGCTTCCAGCTAGTGTCATCCTGAATACTTCAGCAGTGACATCCATCCCTTTGCAATGTGTTACATTCTGCTTCCCAGTCTAGTGCTTGTCTTCTTATCCCTTACCATTGGAGTAACCTTTCCCATATAGCTGCTGCAACATCACACTTAAGAATAGATGGGATATGCTGTCCTGGGCAGTATTACACAGGGGACTGGTGGTGGAATGGGGAGGTCCAAGGAAAAGTGGAAACTAAGAAAGCGGCATATTTGAAGCTAGTGGGGAGCACGGACGAGGAAGAGTGGAGGACGTATAGGGAGTGTTATAAGAAGGCAAAGAGGGAGGCGAAGCTCGCAGTCACGGCGGCTAAGACTGCAGCTTTTGAAAGATTGTATGAGGATCTCGGGAGTAAAGGAGGGGATAGGAAACTGTACAAGTTAGCCAAGACTAGGGAGAGGAAGGCTCGGGACCTGGGTCGAGTGAGGTGCATCAAAGACGAAGATGGTAAGGTATTGGTGAAAGAGTCATGTATCAGGCATAGATGGCAGGAGTACTTCCATAGACACTTGAACGAGGAAGGGGATAGGAATATCGTGCTGGGTGAGTTGGAGAACTCAGAGAGTCAGAGAGATTTTGGGTTTTGTAGGCGTGTTAAGTGTGAGGAGATTGATGTGTCAATACGGAAGAGAAGCAGGGGTAACGCAACTGGGCCTGACGAGATCCGGATGGAATTTTGGAAAGAAGCGGGTAGGGTAGGCTTGGAGTGGCTTACTAGTTTTTTAACGTCATTTTCAGGACGAGGAAGATGCCCGAAGATTGGCGGTGGAGTTTGATGATTCCGTTGTACAAAAACAAAGGTGATATCCAGAACTGCAACAACTATGGGGGTATCAAGCTGTTGAGTCACACTATGAAGGTTTCGAAGAGGGTGGTGGAGAAGAGAGTGAGGACAGGTGTATCTATCTCTGAGAACCAGTTCGGATTTATGCCGGGACGGTCAACTACAGAAGCCATTCACCTTGTGAGACGATTGGTGGAGCAATATAGGGAGAGGAAAAAGGACTTGCACATGGTATTCATTGACCTTGAGAAGGCTTATGACAAAGTCAGGATGTGCAGACATATCAAGAAAGACAAGATTATGAATGAAGTTATCAGGGACAAGGTGAGAGTGACATCCGTGAAAGACAATTTGCGGGAATCTAGGCTACGATGGTTTGGACATATGAAGAGGAGAGACGAAGATGCTCGGGTCAGGAGGTGTGAGAGGTTGACCATGGCGGGCTTGAGGAAGGGCAAGGGTAGGCCAAAGAAGTATTTGACAGAGGTGATTAGGCAGCACATGTCGGTGCTTCACCTAACCGAGGACATGACTAGCGATAGGAAGGTGTGGAGGTCGAGGATTAAGGTGGTCGGTTGACAGGTAGTTGTGAATTTCTCCTTGGTTTACCAATAGTACTAATACTATTCTTGTATTCTTTTATTCCTAGTTCTTTATTACTTGTTATGCCATTCGTTTTCATTACCTTATTATATTATTGTTGTTATTGCTTGTTGCTTTATTTTTACCGTTCCTTAAGTCGGGGGTCTATCGGAAACAACCCCTCTGTCTTTATAGGGTAGGGGTAAGGCTGCGTACACACTACCCTCCCCATACCCCACATATGGGATTAAGCTGGGTTTGTTATTGTTGTGTTGTATGCCACCACAGTCCGCAGCTCATCCCATACCCTTTCTATTAGTAGCTCAATCGTTTTGGGTAGAATGAACATTTGTGACCAAAAGACTTGAATGGAGGACAGTACACTCTTTAATAATTGAAAGCTGCCAGCATTAGGACAGGACCTTAGCTGTCCAGGAATTCACTCTGTGCAACATTTTCTCAA
>AWOL01S0010617.1:21236-33202 GCA_000715115.1 Nicotiana otophora | reverse complement strand
AGCTTGGATAATTGGGAATGGGAAGGTAGGGCCTTTGTTTATTTCCTTTTGGTTTCCTACTCAGTGTGTGTTTGGTACGAAGGAAATTATTTTCCGAAAATTATTTTCCAATTTTTTCATGTTTGGTTGGCCTAAATATTTTGGAAAACATTTTCTTTATAATCTCATTTTCTTCCAATTAGAGGAAAATGTTTTACCTATCAAGAGAAGAGAAAATATTTTCCAAAACTCCTTCTCAGCCTTCCTTATCCTATTCCCATTTCCCACCAACCCACCTCCACCCCACCCCACCCCCATCCTAAATAAAAATATTATTAATAATACTTTCTTTTCATGCTATAAATAGCTTTTTCTTCATTTCAACAGATAAGTATTTGTTTTCATTATGTAATATTTTTTTCCATTTCAACAAAATAAGTATTTTATTTTCATGATGTATAAAAAAATATTTTATTTTATTTCAATAAAATGAATACTTTATTATCTTGTTTTAGAAAGAGTACATTATTTTTGCAGCTAAAAAAGAGTATTTCTTTTTAGTTATGGAGAACAAATTGCAACGTTATTTTTGTGTAAAAANTTGGTTGGCCTGAATATTTTGGAAAATATTTTCTTCATGAACTCATTTTTCTTCAATTGGGGAAAGCGGATAGGGGATGAGGAGAGTAGCATTAAAAAATATTTTTCTAAAAAAATATTTTCTTTCTCCAACCAAACACTAGAAAATATTTTTCGGAAACAAATAAGTGATAAAATCACTCATTTTCCAGGAAAATATTTTCTTTCATACCATCACACCCTCAGTGTCTAATACCCGTATTGAGGGCCCCTTTAAATTTTAATTCGTGCATGGAAATACCACATTGGGAGAAGGCGAGCAAAGTGCTCGCAAACACTAACGACTCCATACCCAGCGATTGAAACCAAGATCTCTGGTTGAGGCTAAAGGATTACTTACTACTCCACCAGAATCCTTGTCAGTAAGGTAGGACCTTTGTTTTAATAGATCATGCCACGTAAGAATTAATGCACGGATGCACTCCTCTTCAATTCACACAATAATAGTATCTCGATGCTTGAATGGAGTAATTGCCATATCATTTTTTATTTCCTTTTTTCTATATTACCTCTAGATTATATTGTATAACCACTCAACTGGATTACTGGAACCTTAAGAATCCAAGATATACTACAAAATTACCATATATGTTAATTGGCTGAAAACTTATTATGTACGAATGATTGGACATAGTAGGTGTATGGAGAAATAATTCAAATTAAGAACAAATACATTTATTCCCGCACTAGCATTATAATAGTTCAAGTTTTATTAGTCACAATTATTTTCTTAAAAATGTTTGAAGTGTGAGTATTTATTAGAGGAACATGTGGAGTAATATGTTGAGTTTTGTGTTCTAGAATATAAACTAGCTGGAGAGAATTTAGTGCTAGGAAGAGTAGAAAGAAAGACTCCCATAATATTTTATGATATAGAGTGTATTAAACTTACCTTGGAATTTGGAACGAACTCAAAAAGAAAGTACAACTATATCAAATTGAGGAATGTTGTAAAACCTATAATGATTGTGGATGTCCACTACTCCCACTACTTTCACCCATGATGTATATAACCTCCCACTACTCATCACTATTATGATTGTAACTCCCACCCCTCCATAACCCCTCCCCATGATTTCCCCCATGATCTCAAAGGTTAATGTCATGTTTAAGACAATTCCTTTGTAATCTTCTATGTAATAGTATAAATAGAGGCATGAAATTTGATATGGGATACACTTGAACACTTGATGAAATAAGAAAGTTATCTCTTCTTCTCTTATTCTACTTATCTTCTTGTTTTATATTGTTACTTTGACCTACATTTCTTAAAACGTTATCAGAACGAAGTTGAGCTCTTTTCGTTGTTCAGGTATATTTGTTCATTTTGTTTTCTTCGTTGTATATTTTTATTTCACGATTAGTGTCTTTAATATGCAGTTTTATAATTTCTCACATCTCTATGTATGTGTAAACATAAAGAATTCTATGTTTCTTTATTTTAAGTTATTTTCATGATTGTCATGTGAAAGTTTCTAATTTTCATGTTAATTGAACTAATTGAAAGAAGAATACTTGTTTTATATTGTTCGACATTTTAAATTGTGTTAAAATTAGAAGACATTTTTTGTAATGTCTCACATCAGGTATTATGACTTGTGAGCATGGTCGGAATTGCATTTCGTGAAGTTCAGAGTTGATTTGGAAATAAAACTCTCATTTCGGAAACATTAAGTTGGAAGAATTTGACAAAGGATTANTGTGTTAAAATTAGAAGACATTTTTTGTAATGTCTCACATCAGGTATTATGACTTGTGAGCATGGTCGGAATTGCATTTCGTGAAGTTTTAGAGTTGATTTGGAAATAAAACTCTCATTTCGGAAACATTAAGTTGGAAGAATTTGACAAAGGATTGATTTTTGAGTAAACGACCTCAGATTCAAGATTGGAAGGTTCTAACAGGTTTGTATGATGCTTTTGGACCTGGGCGTATGTCCGGATCGGATTTTGGATAACCCGGAAGCATTTCGGCGCCTATTATGCAAGTTGGCATTTTGGAGGAATTTCATAAGTTTGAGTTGAAGTGCATTTCAATGTTATCAATGTCCGTTTGGGATTCCGAGCCTGAGAATAGCTCTGTATGGTGATTCTGGTATTTGGAGCACGTCCGTAAGTGGATTTGGAGGTCCGTAGGTCATTTCAGTGTCATTTGGCGAAAGTTAGAAATTCGAAGGTTTCTAAGAAGTTTGACTGGGAGTGGACTTTGTGATATCGATGTCGGATTCCAATTCTGGAAGTTGGAGTAGGTCCATAATGTCGAATGTGACCTGTGTGCGAAATTTGAGGTCAATCGGATGTGATTTGAAAGGTTTTTGGCATCGAATGTAAAAGTTTGAAGTTCCAAAGTTCATTAAGCTTGAATTGTTGTGCGATTCTTAGATTTAATGTTGTTTTGGGCATTCCGAGAGTTCGAGTGAGCCTGTTTTATGATTCTAAACTTGTTGGTATTGTCGGGTGGGGCCTCGAGGGCCGCGAGTGGCAATCGGACGAGGCTCGAACCAAGTTGGAAATTGGGAGCAACAACTGAAGCTCCCAGTTGATGTCATAATCGCACCTGCGCTTGGCTAGCCGTAGGTGTGAGCTCGCAAGTGCGAGCTACGAGCCGAAGAAATAAAATAGTGAAGGTAGCCCAGCCACCGCAGGTGCGAAAGTTTTGGCGCACCTGCGTGACCGCAGGTTCGAGAGCAGTGGTCGCAGGAGCGGATGCGCTCGTAAAAGCGGTACCTTTTGTCTGCAGATGCGGAGCTTGGCCTGGTAAGGGACATGCGCACCTGCGAGGACTTTGTCGCAAGTGCGGGACCGCAAATGCGGCCAAGGCACCAAAGGTGCGAGAGGTTGCTGGGCAGTGTGCTATTTTAAGAGCGGGATTTGGATGTTCTTCTCTCATTTTTCACTTGGTTGGGGCGATTTTGGAGAGCTTCAAGGATGGATTTTCATCATATATGTCTAGTAAATGATTCCCACATATTGTGAGTTAAATACGAGATTTATACATGGATTCAAGCATGACAATTTGTAGAAATTTGGGATTTTGAAGAAAACCATAGAATTTGGTATTCTTTGATTTTGATCACGAATTTGTGCATGAAATTGAGAATGAATTATATATTTATATTCGTAGTGCTATGGGTAGTGTTTGTCTTGGAAAACATTTGGAATCCGAGCACGTGGGCCCGAGGGTTGCTTTATTGATTTTTTGAGCGGAGTTGGAAATTGTTATAAATTGATTAATTATGAGTATTGGAGTATATTGTTATTGGTTTGCATCTTATTTAACTATTTTTGGAGCGACGGGCATCGGTTTCAGATGATAGAGAGGCTTTGGAGCCAGTTATGGAATTTCGGATTGAGGTAAGTCTCCTGTCTAACTCTGTGAGGGGGAAATTACCCCTAGGTGTTGTATGTTGATGTGTGCTACTTGTTGTGGGGGCTACGTACGCGCGAGGTGATGAGAGCCCGTATGTAGCTACATTCTTGTTATTGTCCGGGTAGGCTTAGGTTCACATCATGCTATAGCTATACTATCAGTGCAGTCTCTTGCCTATTACATTCCTCTGTTTTACATTTCTACTTCAGACTAGACTTGCTATGGTAGAGACTTCACGAGTTCACGATTAGTCTTCGAATAATTTTACTCCTCTTACGGCATGTTTCCGTGGTATATATGTTTCACTGAAAGGTTTTTGTTAAAGAAATTACAACTCACGCGTTTATTCGTGAGTCGGGTCAAGGACCCGTCAAATCTTCTTACTCTTATGGGATCGATTCGTTCGCCTTAGTAGGATTTATGTACCACACTCTTATCGGATCGGACCATTCGACTCGGCAGGATTTATGTACCACACTCTCATGGAAGCGGGTCATTCTCCTTGGCAGTTTAATAGATGTATTTATGGTTTGGGCCATTCGACCCTCGGCAGTGCAAAATTTAAATATTTATGTTGGATCGGGCCGTATGCCTAGACATTTCCTATATCATGTCCTCATGGAATTGTGCGTAATATTTGGCAAGAAGCCAGTGTATCTGTGAGTTTTTCCCTATTTGAGTTATGATAATCTGTCTGATGAGCTCCACTATATCTATATATATGCTCTGGTTAAGAAGGAAATTTCTAATGGAGAGCTTGAGTTCCTTATAGTAAGGGGGGATTTGTACAACGTGATTTATACTTTTTTACCTCATTTATTTATTCTGTCTCATATTTACTTATCTCTTTACTATACCTGATGTTATTGGACCACTAGTAAGTGTCTATGTAGACCCCTCATCACTACACCTCCGGGGTTAGGCTAGATATTTATTGGGTACACGTTTATTACGTACTCATGCTACACTTGCTGCACATTTTGTGCAGGTACATATATGAGTAGTGGCCTTGTGAGAGCAGAAGCGTATATGCATGCGGGGACTTACGTGAGCTGCATTCCACATTATGACCCGCAGCCGGCAGAGTCTCCTTTATAGTATTTATATTTCTCCTGCCCAAATTCGTATTCTGGACAGATGCTATATTTTATTTTACATTCCTCGTTGATGCTCATGCACTCATGACACCGGGTTTTGGGGTGATTATGGGTTGTCCTGTATTGAAATTATTAAAAAATATTATTATTTACTCTGTAAATTTCATCTTTCACAATTTAATTGAAGGAAATATGATTTCAAAAATATTAAAAAAATGAGAACCAAATTAAGTATTTATTTTTGGCTTGCCTGACAGCAGTGTCCAGTGTCATCATGACCTTTAATGGATTTTGGGTCGTGACAACGTGGTATCAAAGCATTAGGTTCACTTAAGTCTCATGAGTCATGCGCGAGTCTTGTAGAGTCTTGCGGGTCGGTACGGAGACGTCTGTACTTATCTTCGAGAGGCTACAAGACTATTAGGGGCACTTCCCTTCTTGATTCCTCATCGTGCGATTTGATTCTTTTGATGGATTTTGGGCTAATGTTGTCGCCTTGTGGAAGAATGTTTTGCCATCTCAGCTCAATAGTTGTATTTCTGATAGTTATGGGGCTATGCACCAATTGCTATGATGTTCATGAGTTGTTATCGCACAGTATTAAAGTAATGGTAGGATACTTGTCTACGTGTAGGGGCGATGAATGAACTGAAAGGAGGTCTTTCTCAATGCATGATTCAGAGGTTCATTGTTTTATTTCAAGCAGAGGGAAAGGCAATGGGACTAAGAATGTTCAAGTTGGATTGATGGAGTAACGAGACATGGTATTTTCAAGTGTGGTGGAATCTCCATCCGAGATGTGGTGTCGTCATCCTCGATTGAACATGTTAAGTTCGCCGGCGTTATGGCCTTCTTCAAATCTCCTTTGGGGGGGAGTATTGTGAATGGTGTCAGGGAAGCGGTTGTCAGATGTCGCAGTATGTTGTGGTTCAAAATCGAATTGGTACTTCTAGTATTGATTGCTCGAGAATGATGATATTCTAAGAGGTTTAGAGTTTTTGGAGACTCATGTGATCGGATATTACATAAATGGATTCGAGTTTGGAGGAACATTCGGGCAGCGAAGGACGAGGAAGGACATGTGGGAGGTGTCTTATGGTGGTTGAATTGTTAGGAGGTCAAGTGTGAAAGGTTGAAGTCGAGGAGTTGCTTAAAGGAGAGGGTTTGACCAAAGTGAGAGAGTGGCAGAGTAGCATATGGGTTCTGTGGTAGGATAGCCACACGCCTTGGGGGAAGCTTAGAGAAATTTGGGAATCATGATGGGCAGTGACTAGGAACATGGATTTTATTTGGATGCGACATGACTTCGAGTTTGGAATGCTTTGTTGGACTTTTAGCTGATGTCAATGGGGAAGAAGGAACCTTGGCAGGTACCAAGGTTATTTAATTGTAGCTTCAAGCTAAGTGGGAGAGCCCCACCGTCTATGATTGGATTGCGTAGTTGTCAACTTGTGCGGTTTTATGGTTATCGGTGTACTGGTGGGTTATTATGACTAAGGAAAGAAAACATTACAGGTAAATTGAGCAAAGGATTTGAGGAATGTGTGCTATCTTTGGCCTTATCGGTTCATGTTTAGGTTCTGGGAAGACTCAGAGTCTATGCTTCGTGTGGGTGTGATGTATAAGGAGAGGAATTCAGCCGGTTGCTTCTTTGAGAGGGTGTTCATGTGCTAGTAGGGCCTTGGAGTTTGATTATACTCGGGGACAAGTCAGAGTGGGTGACTCTCAACAATGGTCCTAGCAGGTTCAAAATTAAAGTGCGGTGCCTAAGGATTTCAAGTCCGTGGTATGGTTATGTCTCGAGCTTTGGCAGTGGATTATGAAAAAGTTTCTTGGAGTGTTCTACGTTATCTTTGGTCTGCGGCGTGGCATTGGAGGAATGGGAGAAAATAACTTCGGGTTCATGGAAGAATTATTAGGATGGGTGTACCCGTTGAAGATGCGAATATGCGCACAAGAAAAGTATGTGATGGTTCGTGGGTTTTAGAGACAACGTGGTCTCGTAAAATAAAGTCACTCAGGATGAGTGCAGAATTGGGTTCATGATATTTTGAATGGAGCTATTATTATTTCTAGGGAGAGTTCCGAGTAAATTAGGGGAAGTCGGTTCGGCTAGCAATGGTTGAACTGGCATGATGGAGGCAATGATCAGTTCCTTCAGCGTGTTGAGTTATACATGTGATTTGTGGCGGTACGTGCGAGGCTTGACGGCTGCTGTAATTGATTTTATTTGGGGGCATTCGAGTATTATGGCCTGTTATGTGTAGATGGAACCCGGAAGAATTATGGTGGTTTAGACCACTACTCGAGGTTTGCATTTTCGTGCTGTTTGAGAATTTAGTTGCGTGTTGCATTGGTTCTTCTGGAATGAGCTAAGTAAAAGGTTTCTATATGATGAAGTGTTTATTCTATAAGTGGATCAGGGGTAATTATGGAATTCTAGTACTCTCACGTATTGGAATGTTAGGTGCAGTGAACGGCATGGAAAATTAGAAGCTGAGGATCAAGGTTGCGGTTCGGTGTTGACAAGAATGTCAAGAGCTCGGTGGAAGGCGATTTTGAAGAGTCATTTTCATACAAACTATTGGGTAAGTGATTTTGATCCTTTTTTATTACATAACATGATTGTTTAGGAGATTTAACATCTAATCCATGGAATTTGAAGAGAATATTTGGGAAATTGTTTCAACAACAACAACCCAGTAAAATCCCACAGATGGGGTCTGGGAGGTTAGAATTTTCACGCACCAATCTTGGGGAGGCGTGCCTAGCACCCGGTGCCGTGCTGGCCCGAGCGAACCACTCTGTAACTCATTTTTTTCTTCTGCGACTATCATGGTCCAACATGGCCACAACTCGTAATTTATAACAAAAAAGTGGGAAAACGGTGTATCAATGAACCATCATTCTTAAAACAAGAATACATACGGGCCGTCAAGCACTTTTACATACTGTACACAATGAACCTGTGTATAAAAATCCTCTAAGATTATTCGACATCAAATGGGATAGGGTACCGGTGTACCCATAAGTCTGTAACAAAACTCTAACACGATGACTTATAGACTCGATTGCATTCCGAATGAGGTAGAGTCTTACCGATCCTTCGCTGAATGCTAACCTCGTCTACTATGAGGGCTCATCGAATGGATTATCTATTCCTGCAGGTATGAATACAGCATCCACGATAAAAGGATGTCAGTACGAATAATGTACTGAGTATGTAAAGCATGTAAATCAGTATATAAAGGACTAGGAAGAAACATGAAGTAAAGGACTCAACCTGTAAGTATGGATAGCTCTGTAAATCATGAAAAATATTATAATGTCGTACATATGTATATAAATGTTATATAATGCATAGGTTGGTGCGTACATAACATCATCATGCCTATGAGGGCATCCCATCATATCATCTCAGCCTCTGTGGGCAAAATCATCAACGTATACCAACTAATTAGGTGGTGCTGCGTATATAATGCCGTAACCTTTTCCCATACCCCATATACATATAATATATGCGTATATAATGCCATCTGGTCAAGGGAAATTCATATGTATAAATGAATCCAATGCATAATGAAGTAAGTCAATACGATCTCTTGAAATGTCATGAGACCCATGAACAGACTATACGATAGTAGGACACATGGGGAATCAAGAACATAGGCACACCTAGTACATCTATGAATAGAGTCATTTATGAATGTTGTGTGTTTGCTCATTTCGTTTGTATCATATGGAACATGTCAAAAGGAAAGAAGGGATAGCCTTAATATACCTTACTTGATGAAATTATCAACTAATTTCACTTGAGCTTTCCAAGAACATTTTTGCTCCTTTAAATCATTGAACAAGAACTAAGCACTTCTTATGATCATGGCATATTTCATGTTGCTGGAAATATGGAGTATCATGGATGTATGTTTTTGCTATGCTTCTAAAGTAAGAGACTCCCTAATAATAAAAGGAAAGATTTCAACCTTATTTCTACATCTTAATTGCAAAAGAAGTATAATATGAAGGCTTAAAGGCTTGCATTGTCACGTGTAAACAGGGCACACCAAGTGCTATGACTCATGTGCACATTGGTGTCACCCTTGTCCAACTTCATCCCATGTGGCAGCCCACAATTTCCCCTAAAATGCCACCTAATCCCATAAACAAAAGAGTCACCACTTGGATGTTTGACTCATTTTCACTTGTTGCCACGTGGGGGTGATGTTCCCACCTAACTTATCCACCAATTTCCCAAATGTGCCATCTTGCTCTATGACTTAAGAGTAATTTATTGGGCTTTCCTTGGCTGCCACGTTGGGAGGCTTATCAAGTCAAGCCTATCCAAACATTTTAATTACTTATCCACTACAATAATTTGATAACTAAGCCACCAAAACTCCCTAATCTTTCCACCTAGCTCCAAGACTTGCCTAGTCAATATTGAATTCCCTACTTGCTGCCACCTTAATCCTTATAAAGTTGATTAGTCATGAGCCCCCCTTATCCTCATGATTCCACGTGGATTCATACAAATTACACTTATCCACTTGTAACTAATTCCATATTCCATGACTTTATACCAATATTTACCCAATTATTCACATAATAATTTCTAGGTCTCGATTCACTTAAATACTAATATATTTCATATACCTTACTATCATGATCGTGTGGTACCTTGTATGGAACTAGTCTATAAATACGGAGTATTATCGCATGGACTGTATTTTATCCCAAAATATCAAACATCAATGGTACTCTCTTTCTTCGATTTGTTTACCCTATGACCTTCACAACACTTACTTATCACTTGATATAAATATCATAAGCACTTATAACCTCAAAAATAGTCTTGTCATTGAATGCATATCAATTATCTTATAACAAATCCAATGTAGAAAAGTATGGATGTAACGAGTATGTACTTAGACCTTACCCCTACCCCAAAGGGGTAGAGAGGCTATTTCTAGGAGACGCTTAACTCATGAAGATGAATATAAAAAACAGAGTCTGTGACATCAACAAAAATCAGAAAAATAATATAAGCATCATAGAAAAAAGAAAATAGATAGAAAAGTAATAACAACAACCAGTAATAACACCACAGTACAGTGAAAAAAATGAAACAATAGTGCGGAGTTAACATACACNTAGTGCGGCGATAACATACACCACTAATAGTCCAAGACAATACCCTAAGAGACTAATCCCCTCTTCGGAACAAAGGAGAAAAATGCTCGACTCCTTCCTAACCTTCAACCCTAATGCTCGACCTCCACACCTTCCTATAAAGAGCCATGTCCTACAAAATCTAAAGTTGAGTCGTGTCTTGCCTGATCACTTCACCCCAATAATTCTTAGGCCTACCTATACCTCTTCTCATAACCANTGTTTCTAATGTTGATCTTAGGGGAGCCATACAGATGTTGGCTTGGATAGTGGCATCCCAGGCCCAAAGATCAAATATTGCACCCACTTCTTCCAGTTAGCCAAGGTTAATAGGTTTCGNGTCGTGTCTTGCCTGATCACTTCACCCCAATAATTCTTAGGCCTACCTATACCTCTTCTCATAACCACCAACCGCTCAAACCTCCTAACCGGATCATATTGGCTTCTCATCCACACGTGCCCGAACCATCTAACCCTCGCTTCCCGTATCTTGTCATCTATGGGCCATGCCCAACTTCTCCTGAATATCTTCAATCCTAATCTTATCCAACCTAGTATGCCCATACATCCATCTGAACATCCTCATCTCTCCTACTTTCAACTTCTGGATATGGGAATTATTGACTGGCCAACACTCTACCCCATAATATATGGCCAATCTAGCCACTTCTCTATAGAACTTGCCCTTACGTTTCAGTGGCACATTCTTGTCACATAGCAATACAAACGATAACCTTCATTTCATCCAACCCAGCCCTATACGATGCATGACATCCTCATCTATCTCTCCACCCCCTGGTGTAAGGCCCCGTAAAATATTTTGCAAAAGCAATATAATGTTTTGTGGTGCCGAATTGATCAGAATTTTGGGTTGAACAATGCACTGGAGAGTAAAGGAATATTTTTGGAAAAAGAGGACGTTTTTGCGGCCCACTATGCGGTCCCAGAATCACTCTACGTACCGCATAATGGCCGCAAAGTGAGGTAGAGTGAGGCAGGGGTGGGCCATTTTGGAGGTCAGGTTTGCGGCGCATTATGAGAGGGAAGACCAGTTCTGCGGTGCATTATGCGACCGCAGAACAGGTCTGCGGGCCGCATAATGGCCGTAAACTGAGTCAGTCATGCCCAGTTTTGGAGGCCAATTATTCGGCCTATTATGCGGACCGCACATCCATTATGTGGTCGCGTATGCAACCGCAGATCCTATTCCGGGACAATATTTTTGGGGTTTTACAACCCGACCCAACTTCGTTAAATATACGCAATGGACCCTTTTTGACCAAAAATCTGACATTTTAGAGTGAGCGAGAGGGCCCTAGAGTGAGAAGGAGTTCCTAAATAATTGTTCTTCATTTCTTGCTCAAATCTTGGAAGATTAAGAAGGAAAATACACACGGTCTTCATCCTAAAGGTACGATTCTACACCCTAACCCTCAATTTCAAATTTTATCTAGAATTGTGTACTTAGTAAGATAATGTTTAGGCATGGGAGTTGTTCATCTTGGATGCATGTGTTATCAAAGGGATTAAGAAGAATGTTGAGCTAAGAATGGTAAAGAATGGGTTGTGGGATGATGGAATCCTCCATAAAAGGACCTTGAAACCTTAATGCACACCTAGTGTTTGATAAAATGCTCAAATGAGCTAGAACCATGATCATCTTCCTAATTTTGGTTCAACTTGTTATATTTCTAAAATAGATTGAAGTTGCTA
>AWOL01S0010608.1:79936-100139 GCA_000715115.1 Nicotiana otophora | reverse complement strand
AAGTAAAATAAACTAATTAATAGGAAAGAATAGAAAAGAAGAGAAAAGAAAATAAAATAAAATAAAATAAAATAAAAAATAATAATAATAATAACAAATTCTGGACCTGGTACCGCCTCATCCGCGGTCGATCGCGTCCAATCCGCGGCCGGGGATGAGGCACAGTGAGGGGGACAAAACTCGCGCCCCAATCTGTGGTCAAGTCTATGGGCGCGGACTTGCGGCAGTGAAGGTAGTAAAATCCGCGGTCGACTCCGCGGGCGCAGATATGGGGCAGTGGTCTGTGCAAAATCTGCGGCCTACTACGCGGTCCAATCCGCGGCCGCGGATATCGATCTCCAGCAATTTTTTGTCTTTTTCGCACTTTTACCTATCTCCAGGTTAATTTCGTCCCCCGAATCATTCCGATGCGCATAAATTTATCCCTGCACATTAGTAGCTCGATCAATGCCATTCAAAATCAATTACAAAAACAAGAGTAAAGAAAAATAATGGGTTTCCTCCCAAAAAGCGCCTGAGTTAAAGTCGTAGCACGATGATTTACAACAAACCATGGGTTGCCTCCCAGGAAGCGCCTGATTTAACGTTGCGGCACGACGCACGCTTTCATTATTACTCTTCGCTCATGTATTATGGATCTTACAAAGATATCACCACCCTATCCCCCTTTTCTTCGACCATTCCAAGGTAATGTTTCAACATTTGCCCATTCATTGTGAACTTATTTGTCCCATCTTCGGATTCAATTTCTATAGCTCCACTTTAGAACACTTGCACCAATCTGAAGGGTCCTGACTATCGGGACATCAAATTACCTGGAAACAATCTCAATCTTGAGTTGTATAACAACACTAGATCTTCGAGTTTGAAATTCCGATCTAGAATGTGCTTATCATGCATCATTTCCATCCTTTCTCTGTACAATCTTGCATTCTCAAATGCATGGAACCTGAATTCCTCAAGTTCATGTAACTGAGTGACTCTATGGGTGCTTGCGGTCTCCATATCCAAATTCAACTGCTGCAGTGCTCAAAGGGCTTTATGTTCGAGCTCTACTGGGAGATGGCATGCTTTTCCAAACACCAACTTGTATGGTGACATACCAATTGGAGTTTCTGATACTGTGCGGTACGCCCATAATGCAACATCCAGCTTCTTTGCCCAATCAGTCCTTATCGCATTCATTGTCTTGGTCAGTATACTTTTGATTTCCCTATTGGACACTTCAACTTGACCGCTCGTCTGTGGGTGGTAAGGTGTGGCTACCTTATGGCGAACTCCATACTTTTCCAACAGTCATGCGAATGCTTTATTGCAAAAATGGGTTCCGCCATCACTTTGTCGAAGGCAAACACTACAACCAACATTTCCTTTTCCGTTACGGTGTAATTGAGTTGTACACCGCTGAGCGTCGTGCTTGCATAGTAAATTGGGTGCATCATCTTGTCTTTTCGCTGCCCCAAGACTGCTCATATAGCATAATAACTGGCGTCACATATGAGCTCGAACGGTTGGTCCTAGTTGGGTGCAACAATGATGGGTGCAGTTATCAGTCTCTTCTTCAGCTCCTCAAATGCCAACCTACAATCATTAGAAAACACAAAGGGCTGATCCTTTTCAAGAAGTTTACATAAAGGGTTAGCAATCTTGTAAAAATCTTTTATGAATCGCCTATAGAACCTGGCGTGCCCAAGGAAACTTCTCACTACCTTGACCGCAGTGGGCGGTGGCAATTTCTCAATCACATCAACCTTAGCATGGTCGACCTTAATTCCCTTACTGAACACTCGATGCCCTAAAATTGTTCCCAATTCAGCACCAAATTTGTCTCCACACATCTTTTGAGCACTCTTCTTAAATTGTGAAGGCAATCTTCGAATGAATTCCCCAGCATGGAGAAATCATCCATAAACACCTCCATAATGTCTTCAACCATATTAGTGAAAATGGCTAACATGTACTGCTGGAATGTAGTTGGCGCATTGCAAAGTCCAAAAGGAATTCTCCGAACGGCAAAGATGCCATACAGACAAGTGAAGGATGTTTTCTCTCTGTCTTCAGGGGCTATTGAGATTTGGTTGTACACCAAATATCCATCCAAGAAATAGAAGTAAGACCGCCCAGCTAACGTGTCCAACATTTGGTCAATGAAAGGTAAGGGGAAATGGTCCTTCCGGGTGGCTGTGTTAAATTTCCAATAGTCTAGGCAAATCCGCCACCCTGTGACTGTACGAGTCGATATCAACTCGTTATTCTTATTTCGTATGACCATCATTCCTCCCTTTTTCGGCACACACTGAACAGGTTGACCCAGTTGTTGTCAAAGATGGGGAAGATGATACTTGCATCCAGCCACTTGATCACTTACTTCTTCACCACCTCTTTCAAATTTGGGTTCAGTCGTCGTTGATGCTCTCTGGAGGGTTTGTGCCCCCTTTCCAAGAGAATCTTGTGCATACAAATGGCTGGGCTGATACCCTTTATGTCTGCCATGGTCCACCCAATGGCAGTCTTACATTCTTGTAACACCTTCAAGAGTTGCTCTACTTGCACAGCTAGCAAACTAGATGATATAATAACAGGAAAAGTAGAACTAGTCCCTAAGAAAGCATAACTGAGGTGAGCTGGAAGTGGTTTCAGGTCTAACTGTGGTGGATCCTCTATTGATGATTTTCCAAGTGGTGTTGCTCATTCTTCTAAGCGTAGGGGAGCGAACTGAGGTTCCCTTTTCCAGAACCCTTGACCCTCGAGAGCCATGACCCACTCCACCAGCCTTTCACCATCCATCTCTTCCAAATTCATCAAACAGGCTTCTAGCGGATACTTGACATTAAGGGTCTTATCCTCCTCTTGCAGTATCACATCCACGGCCTCCACTAGTGAGCAATTTGCAAATTTACTGGGTCTCCTCATGGATTGTTGAACGTTGAATATTATTTCTTCATTGTTCAACCTCATTTTCAACTCTCCAATCTCACAATCAATCAATGCTCTCCCAGTGACTAAGAACGGCCTTCCTAGAATGATGGGTATCTCTTCATCCACTTGATAGTCAAGAGTAATGAAGTCTGTAGGGAATACAAACTTCCCCACTTGAACAAGCACATCATCAAGAATTCCTGTCAGTGTTTTGACTGTTCGATTAGCCAATTGCAACAACATTGAGGTCGGTCCAGCTCTGCCAATGCCCAGTTTTGTGTAGATTACCAATGGCATCAAGTTTATGCTGTCCCCCACGTCACACAATGCTTTAGCAAAAGCATAACTCCCTATGGTGTATGGGATAGTGAAACTACCTGGATCAGACACTTTTTGAGCCATAGGTCTTCTCATTGCCGCACTGCAGGTCTGCGTCAGAGTTACAGTGGACAGGTCCTGGAAGTCAAATTTTTGCGACATGAAGTCCTCCAGCATTTTTGCATACCCTGGCATTTCCCTCAAAGCATCCATCAGTGGAATATTCAATTGAATTTGTCAAAGCATTTCCATGAATTTCCTGTATTGATCAGCTTTCTTTTGCTTTGCCAATCTCTGAGAGAATGGTGCAAGAGTCAACCTCTGCCCATTGCTTGGTATCTTTTGTTTTTTGGAATCTTTTTATACCACATGTTTTGAGAGTTGTTGACCTTCCTTCTCCTTACCCTTGTCAACCTGTGTTTGTTCAATTATAACCTTGGTGAGCTCTGCTGACTAATCTGCCATTGGCTGATTTGGGTTATGTTCCTTTGGGTTAATATTTGTATCTGTAGGCAATGTTCCTTATGGGCGATTGTTCAAGGACATAGACAACTGTTCCAATTGAGTTTCAATGCCTTTGATTGCCGAATCATGTGCTAGCGTTTCTTGCATCTTACCATTTGTCCCAATGAGTTGTTGCAGCATGCCCCTGATTTCTGTCATGTTGTTGTCTAGCTGTTGATGAGGTGGTTGGTAGGCTAACTATTATTGGTCCTGCTGATTATACCCCTGTTGCCTTTGATAAGGCACGACTTGGCCATGTGGTCGTGCGCTTCCTGGATTGGGGTTGTCTTGTGGCTGCTTTGGTCTGTACTACTGTTTGGTGCTGGTCCCCATTGCGGCCCACCTTGCCTCTGACGTCCAAAATTGTTGACATAATTCATGTCCTCTCTGAAGCCCTGGTTGTCATTCTCTCCTCTCCACGAGCACACATATGACTGGTTTATGCAAGGAGTGCACAGGCCTCCATTTGTTGTATCAACAATGGGCACTTGCTTTGTACCCATCTCATCGATTTTCTTTGTCAGTAAGCTCATCTGGGTCATGAGAGTGGCTATGTTCTCTGCATTGTAATTATTTGGGTCAAGAGTATTACACCCATATTTTTGTACGTGGAAGTACGCCATTAGTAAATTGATATAAGCTCGGAAATAAGATGTTACATCCTGCATGTTTTTTGTACGTTAAAATTTCGTCAAAGTTTGGCAATTTGGGATAAAATACGGTCCGAGCTAAAATACCTGGTATTTATGGACTATTACCGTATAAGGTACCACATGGCCATGATATTAAAGTGTATAAGGTATGTTAAAAATAAGTAGTATTTTAAGTAAGTTGGGATAATTCTTAATTATGTGGGTAATTGATTAATTATTGGATAGTGGGAAATTATCAAATTAATCATAAGATTAGTGACTAAATAATGATGATTGTGGATAAAGCTCGAACTACAAAAAAATCGTGGCAGCCCATTAATCTAACATGGTGACTCTTATATAATATTTGAAAGGTGGAAAACCTTTAGTAGATTATGTGACATTAGTCATCAAATAAGGGGGCCACACCCACTATAAAAGCTTTCCTACACCAGTGTTATATTTGATTTCCTAATATTAAAAGATCAAGAACAAAGGAGTGGCTGATCGAAATGAATCCTTCTAAGAGCAAAATAACTCCCTACATCATTAAAGTGAATGGAAAATGTTTGCATTAAGGTGATGACTCCACATAGAGCTATTGCAACGTGAATTACAAAGCTTTACAAAGAATTCATGTGAACCTTAACAAAGATATTGCAACATGAAATACAAACTCTAAGAGAGCATGCAACAATCGTTCTCAAGAATGTCATACGGATTTTCCCCTACTGCGATCCACCATTACGTGTTTTCGCAAAAGAGAATCAGTTCAGGTATGTTAAGACTATCCCTTATTTCTTTTGGCATGATCAATGTGATACAAACGAAACGAGCAAATGAACAATTTCCATAAATGACTCTATTAATAGAAATATTAGGGGTGTATATATTCTTGATTCTCCATGTGAATTACTATTATATCTTCTGTTCATGGGTCTCAGAAAAATACTTATTTGATAAAATTTATCCAATAGGCATATTATTTTTATGACATTCCGAGAAAATCTTATTAATGTATTTCTTATGCATTTCATGAATTTATACATGTACATTGACCCATGACTAGATGGTGTTATATATGTGTATAGTATATGTATATGGGATATGGGAAAAGGTTATGGCATTATATATGCACCACCACCTGATCAGCTGGTATACGTTGATGATTAGCCCACAGTGGCCGAAATGATATGAAGGGATGCCCTCGGAGGCTTGATGATGTTATGAACGCATATACCAATGCATGGTATGATATTTATACGCATATGCATGACATTATAAAAATGAAATGATTCATAGAGCTATGCAGACGTACATGTCGAGTCTTTTACTCTATGTTTCTCTCATGTCTATTATTAACTAATTTTTATTCCTTACATACTCGGTACATTATTTGTACTGACGTCCCTTTTGCCTGGGGACGCTGCATTTCATGCCTGCAGGTCTCGATAGACAGGTCGAGAATCCTCCAAGTAGGAGATCAACTCAACAGAAGATGTTGGTGCACTCCATTTATTCTGGGGTTGCTTATGTTGTCAATATGATTAGGAGAAGTACTGATTACTATGGAGGGGCCCTGTCCTGATCATTATGACATTTATGTACTCTTAGGGGCTTTTAGACATATGTCGTATACGTGAAAGATTGTACAGCCTTTTCGGCCTATGTTTTGAGTTTATAAATGATCGTGTTGGCCTATTAGGCCCGTATGTCACGTGTATATGATGAAGTAATAAGAAATATACGTTACGTTGATACTCGGTTGAGTAAGGTACCGGGTGCCCATCGCGGACCATTGGGTTGGGTCATGATAAAAGTGGTATCAGAGCAGTTCTGTCCTAGGGAGTCTACAAGCCGTGTCTAGTAGAGTCTTGTTTATGGGTGTGTTTTGAAACACACTTATAAGCAGGAGGCTTCGGGAAATTTAGGACTGTCACTCTTTCTTCTTACTCTAGATCGTGTGGTAGAGCAGCTCAATTGTAAGAACTCAATTTCCTAAACTCTATCTTATTCATAATACGATGATGTCTACATCCAGAAAGGTGATAAGAGATATAGCTGTGGAAGAGTTGAGTCAGAGGAACTCAATTTTGCATGATGCTTATGATGGATAAATGAAAGGTCTTCAGCAGATCATATGTGTAGTAAGACGTGTAAGCCTTTTAAATAAGGAGCCTTAAGGCAGGAATATCAATCCACCCCTATGGTGAAAGGCAATGAGAGATTCAAAAGATAGATACAAGTTTCAACAAGTTAAAGAATCAAGACGAAAAAGGGTACGAGGTACCCACATCTAATGGAGATTATCAGTATTTACAATTCAGGCAGAGGAATATAAGCATTTTTGAGTTACCTTCAACTGTAAAAGATGTATGTACAATCGACCACACCCATATCATTTATGCCCTATGGGGGCTAACATAATTAGTATAAGAGAAGGCAGGATGTCAGGATCTAGCTAGGGTTAGGGTAACCCAAAATGGTGGATGGATTATTATCATTAGCTGACATTTCCTAAGGATATTGCAAATGTGCAAATAGATCTCCTTGTAAGACACCTAGAGGGTGTACTCTAAAATAGTACAGCTAGATATGAATACTACAAAGATAGGCACTAGAAGCCATGAAGGGATAAATATTACCTTAGTGTAGCTCCCATCTCTAGTAGAGAAAGAATGTTAGGCAACCCAAAGGACCAGTAGATGGAGCAAGGGGAGCTAACAACAAAAGAATGTCTTTTTGAAGTTTTCTGAATAAAGTAATAGACATAAATGTTAGCAGGAAATAATAAGAGAGTTAATGAAGCATTATGAGTAAGATGTGATACATGGACGACAACGGTAGATCAAAAAGATGACAGTATTACTGAGTCTATACTCAAGTGAAGGAAAATACGAGAGGTGATAAGCCTTGAGACAACAAAAGAGTATATGCCATAAAGTCATATCCTCATTTTGAAAAATAAGTTCGTGACTCCAACGCGACTACCAAAAGAAAAAGTTAGACCCCAGTGTAATAAGAAATCAGCATGGACTGATGAACTAGATAAGCTAAGCATGAACTAGGGATGGAGTAGTAGTCGACATCATGAGAATTTCAGAGATTGCGTCCCAGTGATAGTAGAATGGAGGACAGAAGAATACCCTTTAAAGGTCATTTAGGAAGATGCTTCCCCAAAGTAAGCAAGGTGAGTAAAGTTAAGCTTAAGGGACTGTATGTGCCAGTTACACTAAGTGTCACCCTCGCGAGCGAGGAATTTTGTTATCCTTGGTATAGAAGGATTACCATGAGGTGAGTAAGGATCATCGATGATGTGAAACTATGCCACATATGAGAAGGTAAAACATCTATACGTAGATGATCTTAACACTAAATCTTAGTGCTCCCCTAAAGGGGGAATATGGAGTGATGTGGTATTAATTCAGAATTAAGTGGTTCTAGTAATTATGGAATGGTAAGGGAAGAATGCCCAAAACAATGAGAAAATGAGTGAGATTGCATTTATCCAAATCCTACAGACATGCTACAATTGCAGAATATTATGCAAGCACGATGTCAAGGAAAGGAAGTAAGGGTTTTGCTCGGAATGTTATTGATAAATAAGGAGTCAGTGCAAGAGGTAAGTTAGACAAAGGAAATAACCCAAGAGAGATTACCCGGAATATTGCTATGAGAATGGACCAATGAGTAGTTAGCAGTTGATGCAGGAAGAGCCTAGTTATGGCTAGACAGGAGGTTACAGACGAATCACAAGATCATGCAAGATAAACATAGTAAAACCCAATATAGTAAATTCAGCCTCGCAATAATGTCATTATACTACTCGAAATATATTCAGATAGGAGTCAGGATAGTTAAACGTATCCTATGAATGTTACGGGAATAAAAAAGAGTGCCATTGGGAAGACAGTCAAAATATCAATTCACTAGCAACCCTATAAGCATAAGGGCATGGAGGTAAGTAACTACGAATAATTATAAGCAAGGAAGGACATCAAAAGATCCGTAATAAGCTCACAGCTTTGCAAGAATTAGATGGTCCTCCCTAGGTACTACAATGAAAAACTGGACGAGGAAGTAAGGAAGAAGGCTTTGACCTAAGCTCAGTGACCTAAAGAGGAAGGGATCTTATAACAACAGTCCCACAACAACATTGTATGCACTCCATCAGCAGGTGGCACCTATCGTGGCTAATGAAATATATATATATATATATATATATATTAGAATGGGAGTTATTTTGCTCTTTGAAGAATTCATTTCGATCAGCCGCTCTTTTGTTCTTGATCTTTTGATATTAGGAAATGAAATATAACACTGGTGTAGGAAAGCTTTTATAGTGGGTGTGGCCCCCTTATTTGATGAGTAATGTCACATAATCTACTAAAGGTTTTCCACCTTTCAAATATTATATAAGAGTCACCATGTTAGATTAATGGGTTGCCACGTTTGTTTTGTAGTTCAAGCTTTATCATCAATCATCATTATTTCATCACTAATCTTATGATTAATTTGATAATTTCCCACTATCCAATAATTAACCAATTACCTACATAATTAAGAATTATCCCAACTTACTTAAAATACTACTTATTTTTAACATACCTTATACACTTTAGTATCATGGCCATGTGGTACCTTGTATGGTACTAGTCCATAAATAACGGGTATTTTAGCTCGGACCGTATTTGATCCCAAATTGCCAAACTTCGATGAAATTTTAACGTACGAAAAAAATGCAGGATGTAACATCTTATTTTCGAGCTTATATCAATTTACTTATGGCGTACTTCCACGTACGAAAACATGGGGTGTAATACTCTTGACCCCAACAATTCCAATGCAAAGAACATAGCCACTCTCATGACCCAGATGAGCTTACTGACAAAGCAAATTGATGAGATGGGTACAAAGCAAGTGCACATTGTTCATAGAACAAATGGAGGCTTGTGCACTCTTGCATAAACCAATCATATGTGTGCTCTCGGAGTGGAGAGAATGACAACCTGGGCTTCAGAGAGGACATGAATTATGTCATTAATTTTGGAGGTCAGAGGCAAGGTAGGCAGCAATGGGGACCAGCACCAAACTAGTAGTACAGACCAAACCAGCCACAAGACAACCCCACCCAGGAAGCGCACGACCACAAGGCCAAGTCGTGCCTTATCAAAGGCAATAGGGCTATAATCAGCAGCACCAGTAACAGTTAGCCTACCAACCACCTCATCAAGAGCAGGACAACAACATGACAGAAATCAGGGGCATGCTGCAACAACTCATTGGGACAAATGGTAAGATGCAGAAAAGTTAGCAGCACATGATTCGGCAATCGAAGGCATTGAAACTCAATTGGGACAGCTGTCTATGGCCTTGAACACTTGCCCACAAGGAACATTGCCTGCAGATACAAATATTAACCCAAAGGAACATAACCCAAATCAGCTAATGGCAGATGAGTCAACAGAGCTCACCGAGGTTATAATTGAACAAACACAGGTTGACAAGGGTAAGGAGAAGGAAGGTGAACAACTCTTAGAACATGTGGTAGAAAAAGCTTCCAACAAAGAAAAGACACCAAACAATGGGTAGAGGATGACTCCTGCACCATTCTCTCAAAGATTGGCAGAGCAAAAAAAGATGATCAATACAGGAAATTCATGGAAATGCTTCGACAAATTCAATTGAATATTCCACTGATGGATGCTTTGAGGGAAATGTCAGGGTATGCAAAAATGCTGAAGGACTTGATGTCGCAAAAATTTGTCTTCCAGGACCTGTCCACTGTAACTCTGTCGTAGACCTGTAGCGCGGCAATGACAAGGACCTATGGCTCAAAAAGTGTCTGATCCAGGTAGTTTCACTATCCCATACACCATTAGGAGTTATGCTTTTGCTAAAGCATTGTGTGACTTGGGGGCCAGTATGAACTTCATGCCCTTGGCAATCTATACAAAACTGGGCATTTGCAGAGCTGGATCGACCTCAATGTTATTGCAATTGGCTGATTGCACAGTCAAAACACTGACAGGAATTCTTGATGATGTGCTTGTTCAAGT
Organism: Nicotiana otophora; assembly: GCA_000715115.1. Classification (NCBI taxonomy): domain Eukaryota; kingdom Viridiplantae; phylum Streptophyta; class Magnoliopsida; order Solanales; family Solanaceae; genus Nicotiana; species Nicotiana otophora. Next base: position 89,707 of record AWOL01S0010608.1, on the reverse strand, counting down.
GGGGAAGTTTGTATTCCCTACAGACTTCGTTATTCTTGACTGTCAAGTGGATGAAGAGATACCTATCATTCTAGGAAGGCCGTTCTTAGCCACTAGGAGAGCATTGATTGATTGTGAGACTGGAGAGTAGAAAATGAGGTTGAACAATGAAGAAATAATATTCAACGTTCAACAATCCATGAGGAGACCCAGCAAATTTTCCAATTGCTCACTAGTGGAGGCCGTGGATGTGATACTAAAAGAGGAGGATGTGACCATTAATGTTAAGGATCCGCTAGAAGCCTGTTTGATGAATTTGGAAGAGATGGATGGTGAAAGGCTGGTGGAGTGGGTCATGGCTCTCGAGGGTCAAGGGTTCTGGAAAAGGGAACCTCAGTTCGATCCCATACGCTTAGAATAATGAGCAACACCACCTGGAAAACCATCAATAGAGGATCCACCATAGTTGGACCTGAAACCACTTCCAGCTCAGCTCTGTTACGCTTTCTTAGGGACTAGTTCTACTTTTCCTATTATTATATCATCTGGTTTGCTAGCTGTGCGGGTAGAGCAACTCTTGCAGGTGTTACAAGAATGTAAGACTGCCATTGGGTGGACCACGGCAGACATAAAGGGTATCAGCCCAACCTTTTGTATGCACAAGATTCTCTTGGAAGAGGGGCACAAACCTTCCAGAGAGCATCAACGACGACTGAGCCCGAATATGAAAGAGGTGGTGAAGAAGGAAGTGATCAAGTGGCTGGATGCGGGTATTATCTTCCCCATCTCTGACAACAATTGTGTCAGCCTTGTTCAGTGTGTGCCGAAAAAGGGAGGAATGATGGTCGTATGAAATGCGAATAACGAGTTGATCTCGACTCGTACAGTCACGGGGTGGCGGATTTGCCTGGACTATCAGAAATTGAACACAACCACCCGGAAGGACCATTTCCCCTTGCCTTTCATTGACCAAATATTGGACAGGTTAGCTGGGCGGTCTCTCTTCTATTTCTTAGATGGATATTTGGGGTACAACCAAATCTCAATAGCCCCTGAAGACAGAGAGAAAACATCCTTCACTTGGTTGTATGGAATCTTTGACTTTCGGAGAATGCCTTTTGGACTTTGCAATGCGCGAACTATATTCCAGCAGTGCATGTTGGCCATTTTCACTGATATGGTTGAAGAGATTATGGGGGTGTTTATGGATGATTTCTCCATGGTGGGGGTTTCATTCGAAGATTGTCTTCACAATTTAAGAAGAGTGCTCAAAAGATGTGTGGAGACAAATTTGGTGCTGAATTGGGAATAGTTTTAGGGCATCGAGTGTTCAATAAGGGAATTAAGGTTGACCTTGCTAAGGTTGATGTGATTGAGAAATTGCCACCGCCCACTGCGGTCAAGGTAGTGAAAAGTTTCCTTGGGCACGTCGGGTTCTATAGGCGATTCATAAAAGATTTTTACAAGATTTCTAACCCTTTATGTAAACTTCTTGAAAAGGATCAGCCCTTTGTGTTTTCTAATGATTGTAGGTTGGCATTTGAGGAGCTGAAGAAGAGACTGATAACTGCACCCATCATTGTTGCACCCAACTAGGAGAAACCGTTCGAGCTCATATGCAACGCCAGTTATTATGCTATAGGAGCAGTCTTGGGGCAGCGAAAAGACAAGATGATGCACCCAATTTACTATGAAAGAAGGACGCTCAGCGGTGCATAACTCAATTACACCGTAACGGAAAAGGAAATGTTTGCTGTAGTGTTTTCCTTCGACAAATTCAGGTCGTACTTAATTGGTTCAAAAGTTATTGTTTATACTGACCATGCAGCAATTAGGTACTTGATTGCAAAGAAGGAGTCAAAGCCACGCTTAATCCATTGGGTTCTTTTGCTAAAAGAATTCAATCTGGTAATCTATGACAGAAAAGGGAAGGACAATCAAGTGGCAGACCACCTCTCATGTTTGGAAGGAGCTGAAAAGAAGATAGAGGTTGAAGATATAACAGAGACATTCCCGGATGAACAGTTACTCGTTGTGACAATGTAGGAGTCGCCATGGTATGCTGATATTGCTAACTATTTAGCAAGTGGTATTGTACTATATGATCTCTCTTCAATTCAAAAGAAAAAGTTCTTTCGCCATTGTCGATCTTATTATTGGGATGAACCTCTACTTTTTAGAATATATGTAGATAATATGATCCGGAGGTGTATCCCCGAGAAAGATCAACCTTCAATTTTACAGGCTTGCCATGCCTCACCATATGGTGGACACTTTGGAGGAATCCGGATAGCAGCAAAAGTGTTGGAATCGGGTTGTATTGGCCAACTCTGTTCAAGGATGCCGATGCTTGGGTACAAAGTTGTGATGACTGCCATAGGACAGACAACATATCTCGACGTCACGAGATGCCGATGACCACAATTCAAGAGGTGGAGGTTTTTGACATGTAGGGGATTGACTTTATGGGGCCTTTCATCATCTCATATGGTAACAAATACATATTTGTGGCAGATGACTATAGCTTCAAATGTGTCGAAGCGGTGGCTCTCCTAACCAATGATGCAAAAGGGGTGACAGACTTCCTAAAGAAAAATATCTTCACACGTTTTGGCACACCGAGAGCTATAATCAGTGATGGCGGAACCCATTTTTACAATAGAGCGTTCGCACGACTGTTGGAAAAGTATGGAGTTCGCCATAATGTAGCCACACCTTACCACCCACAGACGAGCGGGGAAGTTGAAGTGTCCAATAGGGAAATCAACAGTGTCCTGACCAAGACAGTGAATGCGATAAGGACTGATTGGGCAAAGAAGCTGGATAATGCATTATGGGCATACCGCACATCATTCAAAACTCCAATTGGTAAAGCACCATATAAGTTGGTGTTTGGAAAAGCATGCCATCTTCCAGTAGAGCTCGAACATAATGCCTTTTGGGCACTGTGGCAGTTGAATTTGGATATGGAGACCGCATGCACCAGCAGAGTCTCTCAGTTACATGAACTTGAGGAATTCAGGTTCCATGCATTTGAGAATGCAAGATTGTACAAAGAAAGGATGAAAATGATGCATGATAAGCACATTCTAAATTGGAATTTCAAACTCGGAGATCTAGTGTTGTTATACAACTCAAGATTGAGATTGTTTCCGGATAAGTTGAAGTCCCGATGGTTAGGACTCTTCAGATTGGTGCAAGTGTTCCCAAGTGGAGCTGTAGAAATTGAATCTGAAGATGGGACAAATAAGTTCACGGTGAATGGGCAAAGGTTGAAACATTACCTTAGAATGGTCGAAGAAAAGGGGGATAGAGTGGTGATATCTTTGTAAGAGCCCCAATACACGAGCGAAGAGTAATAATGAAAGCCTGCGTCGTGCGGTGACATTAAATCAGGCGCTTTCTCGGAGGCAACACATGGTTTGTTGTAAATCGCCATGCCGCGACGTTAACTCAGGCACTTTTTGGGAGGCAACCCATTATATTTCTTTACACTTGTTTTGTAATTGATTTTGAATGGCATTGACCAAGCTACTAATGTGCAGGGATAAAATATTGCGCCTCGGAGTGATTCGGGGGACGAAATTAACCTAGAGATAGGTAAAAGTGCGAAAAAAATAAATATTTGATGGAGATCGATATCTGCGGCCGCGGATTGGACCTCGGAGTAGGCCGCGGATTTTGCACAGACCACTGTCCCCCTCCCCCCTCGTCCGCACCCGCGGATTGGACCACGAAGTCGACCGCGGATTTTACTGCCTTCATTGCCGCAAGTCCGCGCCCACGGATTTGACCGCGGATTAGGGCGCGGATTTTGTCCCCCTCACTATTCCTCATCTGCGGCCGCGTATTGGACTCGATCGACCGTGGATGAGGCGGTAACAGGTTCAGAATTTGTTATTATTATTATTATTATTATTATTATTTGTTTTCTCTTCTTTTCTTTTCTTTCCTATTAATTAGTTTCTTTTACTTAACCCCACCGCCCCAACCGCCCAATCCCCCACTTCTTCTTTGCCTCCCCATAAACAAAATCTTAAACCCTTCCCCCTTCCTCCTTCCCCTTTCCCCTAAAACAAAACACACACCACCTCTCCCTCTCCCTCGAAATTTCTCTCATCAACAAAGCTTCTTCTCCTTCCTCCTCTTCTCCACTCAACCAATCCCCAATCTCCGTTCCTCCCAAGATCTACAAGTAAGTAACATGATTCTATTCCTCTTTCTTAGTATTTGTTTTGTTTTCAATTTTTTATTTTTCCCATTCTTTTTCTTTGCTATTGTATGTATAGGATAGTAGAATCATGGGTACTCTTGTCTTCGTTTAGGATTGTAGTATATATGTGGCATGTGAGACTAATGGATTTGGTTGAATTGGGGGAAGACATTGTTGAGTTTGTGAGGAATGGAAGTTTAATTGGTCTTTGGGTAACTTGGGGGGTATATGCATGTTAAGTGTTTGTTGAATTGCCACAATGAGTTGGAATGTAAATTGTGACCAATTGTGCGAGTGAAGTCTAAATAACCGCCATTGGATCCCATATTCCGCTGATTACTGATAGTAGTGTTTGTTATGTAGGTACCATGACACCTTCAAAGAAGAGACGCACCACCGGAGCCTTGTCAAGTGGTCATGGAGGTTCAGCCCGATCACGGGCACCGGCCAGTGCAGCTCAGTTTGATCGTACCAGGTTTGTCTCCAGAGCTTCGCAAGACCATTTCAGTTTGAAGGCCACTAAAAAGCCTGTACCGGAAAGGGGTATTGATAGGGCGTTCCTCCAGGATGAGTGCCCTAATGTGTATTGGGTGTTTATCAGGTGCAAGTTGGACAAGTTTTTCGAAGTGCAGGAGAAGGTAACTTGATGCTTGTCTGGGAGTTTTATGCCAACTACCCCGAACATGAGGATAGAATATGCACTGTGCGACATACGAAGGTGGATGCCTCAATATAAGCCATCGGGAGAGTGTATCGATTGCTTGTATTTAATGGGGAGGATGATTTCTATGATACTTACAAGCGAGAACCCATCACATGGAACCGGTTTTTCAGAACTATTTGTGCACCAGACAAAGAAGTAGTGTGGGTTGTGCCGGGATCAAAGCTACACTCTGCCTTACTCACTTTTGAAGGAAAGTGCTGGTTGTACATCATGGACAGTCGCTTGCTGCCGTCCCATAACTCGACGGAGGTAAATGGTCTGAGAGCTGCCTTGACCCGGTGCTTCGTGAATGGCCACAATTTTGATGTGGGGTTATTCAGTCTGAGATGTTCGTCTGTTCACCACAGAAGAGGTATGGGTTCTTTTTCCCCTATCTAGTCATATATTGTGCCACGCAGCAAGGGTGCCTGAGAACCCAAATGCGGATGGCATGGTGAAGAAAGAAGCAAAGTTTCAGACACACAAAGTGACCATCAGAAAGACCCGGTGGTACCTGGGGCAACTCATAGTGACGACTCTGGTGCTTCGGAGGAGGGCGATGAAGGGTAGGAGGAGGTTGAACCTACCTCACCCCCACAGGAACAAGTTGCAGTGGCTGAAGGATAACCCCAGGTCAGACGGAGTACACGGATGACAGCCTTACAACAGGATATGGCAGGGCTGCGCACTACCGTCACGGAATTGGGGGCTAGAGTTGATTCCTTGGCCACCCAAAATGCGAAGTCAGAGAAGAAAATCATGGGCTGGCTGCATGTACTGGGAGGGCATGTCATCTCAACCCTGGCACTATCTCTGATCAAGACGGATCCACCAGGGAAATTCCTTTACCTCGCATTACTTTATTTTTTATGACATGGGGACATGCCATCTTTTTAAGTGTGGGGTGGGGGATACTTTGTTGTATGTTTTATGTAGAATAGTTACATAGTTTATTTACATAACTCATTTTCGACTTGTCCCAACGATGAATATCATTCGACGGCTTTCTTGAGGGACTAAAGTCTAAAGAAAACAAATGTTAAAAGTAAAACAATAATGGTGCGGTGAGCGTGGATTTTCTTTTGTAGTAGTGTATCAATTCCCCCTTGGTTTTTCTTTAAACCACAGTTCTTTTCCAAGGGTTTCATTTGAACCGAGTGTAGTTAGTTTTTATTTTTTAGTTAAGAACTTATGGGCTATGGGCAGGATTAGAATAGGATCTCTTAACTTCGTAATGCCTTGAATATAGCGAGTACTTAGTGTGACGCTTAGGCTCATTCGTTGACTCTTGTAAGAATTCCTTAAACGATATGTTCTTAATTTGGCTTAAGAACTCTAATCTAAGTGTTTGATGATTCGATCTGGAGTGAGTCATGTGCCATGTGTGTGTGAGGCTTGTTTTGTTCTGTGCATGACATTTGATGCCTAGAACTTTCCTTGTGTGTCTGCAAAGAAACATAGTAGTCTTGTTTAGTCTTGGAAGTGATATAGACATTTCTTTGTTGAACCATATATATATATATATATATATATATATACATATTCCACCCACCTATTTGTTATATATCGTAGTTAACCCCGTTGAGCCTGTAATCCTATTTCGTTGGCAACCGCATTACAAGCCTTATCCCTTATTTGAATTGACCATCTTTTTGAACCCTTTACCTATCGCAAGCACTTGAATTACTATGAATCTATAAAGGATAAAGTGTGGGGTAGTTGGTGGGGCTTTTGAGTGGAACTAGGGAAATGAAGAGAAAGGTGCACCATACTTAGTCCCAAAAAAAATGTCTCATGTGTTAATAGTGTATCATGTTGATTAGTAATATTCTGTGGTGGCTTTTAAGGTGATTGTTGCCAAAGAAGTGTGGGACAATATACATGGTGTTGAAGGTCGAAATATTGGTTTAACCTAAGTGTGGGCTTGATTATAAAATATATGTATTAAAGTGCTTGGGAAGGTTTAGTCACTATTATATCCAAATATATTCTACCCGACCTGTAGCCTACATTCATCCAAATAAAGTCCTACTTGATCCTAAGCTAAACAAGCTCAATTAGTAGAGTAGTACATTACGGGAAAGCCTATGGAACATTTTCCGTGGCACAAGAATATCATTTCTGAGGGTGAGTGAATTCTGTTTATTTTGAAGTTCCTCAGTGTGCGTGAATTTTATTGATTGTGGAATGAGACTCTTTTTCTAGGGAGCAGGCACTTGATTCATGAAGGAGAGGTAAGGCTGGACCTCTGAATAGAGTAAGTAAGTCGGTTAGGAATATTGCGTGGCTCGCGGGAATCTACTCTTGAGGTGTAGATGTTACACTAATGTATACTCAAACTATGTGAAATATTCTTGGTGTGACGAGTTAGGGAAGTCGCTCAGTGAAGATAGGCCTCTGTAGAGTGAGGTTTGATTGCTCGGGACGAGCAATGGTTTAAGTGTGGGGTGTTGATAGTAGGCTATATTTATACAATTTAGGCACTATTTATACTCTAATTTAGCCGCACTTTATTGATATTTGAATGCAAAAGGATAACAAAATGCTCTAATTAAGAAGTTTATGCTTTGCAGGAGCCACTCCAAACTAGGAGGAAGCTAAAGAGTGTTTTGGAATCAATATGGAGTGTGGAAGGCCAAACGAAGATTAGCCTGATCGAAAAGGAGCAAGAAAAGCAAGCAGGGAGATCTCCTTCAGGTGCGAGGCCACGGAGTTGACCGCGAATTGGACCACGCACTGGAGACAAAACACTGGCTGCAATCCGCGGCCGGATCCGCAGTCGAATCCGCGGCCGCAAACGAGCGGACAGAGGCCAACAACTCAGGGGCAATTATGTAATTTCTAAGGGGACTAACCTAAACCTATATGAAGCCTAATTCGCCCAGAAGATAAGAGAGTTGGTTTTAGGAGTTTTTGGGAGGCAAGAACAAGAGAGAGAAGATGGAGAATTTCCTAAGAGTTTTCATCTTCTTCTTCTTACTTCCATTGTTGATTATGAATTGTTATAGTGAATTTTTATCCATTAGTATTAGTAGCTAAACCCATCATCTAGGGTTGATGGAACCAATTGTCGGATGAAGTTTTGACTATGTTTAGATATAATTAAGCCGTTCTTATTCTATGATTGTTCAACTATGTGTTGTGTTGTGATTAATTGAAAGGGCCTTTGATTAATAGTGTCTAGTTACCTTGTGTTGCTTGATAAGGAACACTTGGTTAGATTGTTGGTGAACAACACCACTTTCTGGTAAGTTAAGAGATTAATTACTTGAATTTAAAAGCGGGGTTGAAGATAACGAAGCTTTGGAGGGATAATTCTGAGTTGCATAAATTGTTAACTACAGTAGTTCGAGAGAATGCTTCTAGTAAATTATCGTAATTGATCGAGAGATAATTACGGTAGCCCGGAACTCATAATCCTCATAGAGTATTATGGCGAGATTATAGCTAACGTGGCAAGAATTAGTCCGGCAATTGGGTAAATCAATAGCCATAGATCCTTTTACCTTTAAATTCAACCTTATTCTTGATTATTGCTAATTTTGTTGTCAGTTTTCATTAGATAAATAAATTCCACTTATACTCTATTAAAAATCTTGCATCCGGAAATTATTTGAGCTTATCATTAGCATTGTTAAAAGTTGTAGTAAATAGGTTAGTTCCCTGTGGGATTCGACTCCGGCCTTGAACCGGATTATATTTGCAGCGACCGCTTAGTCCTTTTTATAAGTCATAGTTTGGCGTGATCACCTCTACAACACCAGGAGGCAAGGCAAGCTCATAAGCAACCTCCCCAACACGTCGCAACACCTGAAATGGGCCGATAAACCTTGGGCTCAGCTTTCCCTTCTTCCCGAACATCATAATGCCCTTCATAGGTGAAACCCGGAGCAAGACCCGCTCACTAACAATGAATGCAACATCGCGAACCTTCCAGTCCACATAACTTTTCTGTCTGGATTGGGCTATGCGAAGTCGATCCCGAATCACCTTCACCTTATCCAGGGCATCCTGAACCAAGTGCGTACCTAATAATCTAACCTCGCCCGACTCGAACCAACCCACTGGGGACTGACACTGCCTACCATATAGAGCCTCATACGGTGCCATATGGATGCTTCACTGATAACTGTTATTGTAGGCAAACTCTGCAAGTGGCAAGAACTGATCCCACGACACTCCAAATTCCATCACACATGCACGGAGCATATCCTCTAATATCTGAATAGTGCGCTCGGACTGTCCCTCCGTCTGAGGGTGAAATGCTTTTCTCAACTCCACTCGAGTACCCAACTCATGCTTTACGGCCCTCAAGAACTTTGATGTAAACTTCTTACCCCAGTCAGAGATGATAGATACCAGTACGCCATGAAGACTGACGATCTCGCATATGTAAATTTGAGCCAGCTGCTCGGAAGAATAGGTAGTCATCAAATGAAAGAAATGAGCTGACTTGGTCAGCCTATCCACAATCACCCAGACTACATCAAACCTCCACTGAGTCAGTGGGAGTCCAACAACGAAATCCATAGTGATCCGCTCTCATTTTTGCTCTGGAATCTCTAGCTTCTGAAGCAACCCACCTGGTCATTAATGCTCATACTTCACTTGATGGCAATTTAGACAGCGAGCCACATACTCCGCTATGTCTTTCTTCATCCTCCTCCACCAGTAATGCTGCCTCAAGTCCTGATACATCTTCACGGCACCCGAATGAATGGAGTACTGTGAACTATGAGCCTCGTGGAGAATCAACTCACGCAATCCATCTACATTGGGTACACATAGCCTGCCTGTATCCTCAGTGCACCATCATCTCCAATAGTGACCTCCTTAGCATCATCGTGCTGCACCGTGTCCTTAAGGACAAGCAGAT
>AWOL01S0010608.1:60044-77572 GCA_000715115.1 Nicotiana otophora | reverse complement strand
AAACTCTCCACCCGGTGACTCAAAGCATCGGCCACCACATTGGCCTTCCCGGGATGGTACAAAATGGTGATATCATAATTCTTAAGCAACTCCAACCATCTCCGCTGGCGCAAGATAAGATCTTTCTTTTTGAACAGATGCTGCAAACTCCGGTGATTGGTGTAGATCTCACAAGGGACACCATACAAATAGTGCTGCCAAATCTTGAAGGCGTGAACAATAGCTGCTAACTCAAGATCGTGGACAAGATAGTTCTTCTCGTGCACCTTCAGCTGTCTGGATGCGTAGGCAATCACCCTACCGTCCTGCATCAACTCTACGCCGAGACCAATCCGTGACTCATCACAATATACAGTATAAGACCCCGAACCTATAGGCAATACCAATACTGGGGTTGTAGTCAAAGACGTCTTGAGCTTCTGAAAGCTCCCCTCACACTCCTTTGTCCACCTGAATAGAGCACCCTTCTGGGTCAGCCTGGTCATAGGAGCTACAATAGATGAGAAACCCTATACAAATCGACGGTAATACCCCGCTAAACAAAGAAAACTCCAGATCTCCGTAACTGAGGACGGTCTGGGCCAACTCTGCACTGCTTCAATCTTCTTCGGATCCACCTGCATCCCATGACTCGATACTACATGACCCAAGAATGCCACTAAGTCTAGCCAAAACTCACACTTTGAAAAATTTGCATATAACTTCTTTTCTCTGAAAGTCTGAAGCACAGCCCTCGGGTGCTGCTCACGATCCTCCCGAGTCTGGGAATACATTAGAATGTCATCAATAAACATAATGATGAATGAGTCAAGATAAGGCCGGAACACACTGTGCATCAAGTGCATAGAAGCTGTTGGGGCATTGGTCAGCCAAAAAACATCACAAGGAACTCGTAGTAACCATACCGAGTCCTAAAAGCAGTCTTCGGGATATCTGGCTCCCGAATCTTCAACTGATGATAGCCTGAACGTAAGTCAATCTTGGAAAACACTCTGGCACCCTGTAACTGATCAAATAAGTCATCAATACAAGGCAAAGGATGCATGTTCTTCACTGTAACTTTGTTCAACTAGAGAGAATCAATGCACATACGCATAGAACATCCTTTTTCTTCACAAACCATCCAAATGAAGCCCTTATCAAGCAACTCCTGTAACTTCTCCTTCAACTCCTTCAATTCAAGAAGAGCGATGCGATATGGAGGAATAAAGACGGGTTGAGTACCCGGTAATAAATTAATGCCAAAATCAATATCTCTATCGGGCGGCATGCCCGGAAGATCAGCTGGAAACATATCTGGAAAGTCCCTGACTACTGGAACTGACTCAACTATAGGGGTATCAATACTGATATCTCCTACATAAGCTAGATACACGTCACACCCCTTCTCAATCATTCATTGAGCTTTACGAAATGAAATAACTCGACTGGGAGAATAATCTAAGGTACCCCTCCACTCTAATCGAGGTAAACCTGGCATAGACGACATCACGGTCTTAGTGTGACAATCAAGAATAACATAATGGGCCGACAACTAGTCCATGCCCCAGATAACATCAAAGTCTACCATGTTGAGTAATAATAAATCAGCTCTTGTCTCAAATCCACCAAGAGCAGTCAAACATGACGAATACACATGGCCCATAAAAAGAGAATCCCCCACAGGAGTAGACACATAAACAAGGAAACTCAAAGAATCTCGAGATATTCCCAAATAGAGGGTAAAATAAGAGACACATAGGAATATTTAGAGCATGGGTCAAATAATACCGACACATCTCTATGATAGATCGGAACAATACCTGTAATGATAGAGCCAGAAGCAACTGCCTCTGTACGAGCCGGAAGAGCATAATATCTGGTGTAGCCTACACCTCTAGGGTGACCTCGACCTCCCGACCTCCACTACGAGTTTGCTGAGTAGGTGGGGTGGTAGCTGGTGCTGGAATAATAGCCTGAGGACCCGATAAAGCACATGGTGGCTGAGAAGTCTACGGAGGTGCACCCCTACTAAGTCTGGGGCAATCCCTCACCATATGGAGAGTGTCGCCACACTCAAAACAACCCCTCGGAGGGCGTGGCTATTGTGACTGACTCGAGCCAGGTCTGCTAGATTGGTCGCTAAAAGCACCACGAGCAGGAGGCACACTACATACTAGCGGTGCATAATAAGGCTCCTGGGGCCTAGAAGGGGCTGGAACACCACTGGCAGCTGGAAGAGTTGAATGAATGGGGCGAATCACATAACCCCTAGCATGTCGAACTGCAGCTGGGGCACGAGTATCACTATAAGTGATAGACTCTCGAGACCTCTTGGCCTCCCTCTCCTCTCTATCCCAAGCAAGTGTGCCCCCCAATCATTAAAGCAGACTGCATACTCTGACACAGTCATATCACCCTGGTGCAGCTGCTCAAACTCCGCACGCCATGAGTCCCTGAGGCTCTGAGGGATATACTCTCTTAAAAACATATCCGAGAACTGAGTTCATGTAAGTGAAGCTGCCTCATCCGGACTACTCAACTCATAAGCATGCCACCACTAATAGGCTGCTCCTCTAAGTTGTAAGGTGGTAAAAGAAACCCCACTCATCTCTGCTATGCCCATAGTATGGAGAATACGATGACACTTCTCTAGAAAACCCCGGAGTATTATCTGTAGCCAATTCGCAGAAGGTAGGTAGGTGGTACTTCTTGTAACTTTAAAGTCTTAGCAGCTCCGACTCATAAGCGACTTTCCTAGTCTCGTGCTGAACCGGAGCTACCGGCTGCATATGGATGAACTCTGGTGCCTGGTCAACCTAGACCCTCTGCTCAGGAGTACGGGCTGTGGCAGTCTGTGCCCCTCCCCCGGCCTGAGATGTGGCAGGAGCAAGTGGAATCAATCCATCCAGAGCTAAGGTGTTGAACATGCTCATAAACTGGGCTAGAGTCTCCTGGAGAGCTGGTGCAGCAAAAAGCACCTCAGGTGCCTGCCCTCTAGCTGGAGCTACTGGGGTCTCCTCTGTCGTAGCGCGTGCGGGTGCTATGGCTGCACCGCTTGATCGTCCTCGACCTCTACCCCAACCCCGGCCATTGGAGTTGGTTGTGGTCATTGGGCAAATTGTGAGAGGAATTGATTGTTTTGTGTTGTAGTGATAATATTTCATGTAAATTGTTATGTGATTTGAGTTATTATTATGAGGATATAAGGGTGGCATTTCACTTTTGACATTATGTGGGTATAAGGGTGGCATTTCACTGTGGTTATGTGTGTTGGGATATTGTCTGGGCGGAGTGATAAGGGTGGCTATTGTACGGAGAGATAAGGGTGGCTATTATACGGAGTGATAAGGATGGCTATTGATATTGTCAGGGCAGAGGGATAAGTGAGGCTATTATAGAAGATATAAGGGTGGCTATTGTCAAGGATGATATGTGATGACGTGGAGTTATTGTGTTGGTAATTTTTATGTGATGATGTGGGGTTATTGCGTTGGTAATTTTCATGTGATACTGTGATTTTCCTTGTTATTATTTTCATATCTTGTGCAAGTTATCTTGTTGTTTCGGTAAACTTGATAATAGTCTGATCTATGTTGAAATTGGGAGCCTGCGATAATTGCCAGGCGGATTATGAAATGAAATGTAGGCACGAGGTGTCGTAAATAAATAATGATAATATTGGCATGTGAATTATCCGTGAAGTTATGATATGAAATGTGGCACAAGGTGACGTGAGGAAATGATGATGATATTGGCACGTGAGTTGTTTGTCCGATTCTGATAGAGAAATTGGCACGAGGTGCCATGGAAATATGAAAGTAGTCTGAGACCCGCATTTTATGATTATGAAATGAAGTGTCACAGGGTGACTTTTATTTGAAATATATTTATTTGAATGATATTTGTCTGATAGGAGTATATTCAAAATATATTTATTGGAAAGTATTATATGCTGAAGATTATTACTTGAAAAACATATAGGCGGAAGATTTATATCTAAAGGACTTGATTAATTGGTTGTACTTGTATTCATTCTTTGATGAGCAATATTTATGGAGTTCTTGTTGCCCTGCTGTGTATATCACTGGTTGATTATTGTTCCCATCGTTGTTATTTATTTCCTATTATTTTTGCATACTATATTGCACAGGTTATTAGACTAGTGAGTGTCTTGACTGTACCTCGTCACTACTCTACTAAGGTTAGTCTTGATACTTAATGGGTACCGATTTGGTGTACTCATACTACACTTCTGCACATTTTTGTGCAGAGCCAGGTATTGGAGATATCGGAACCTTCAAATCCCGATTCCGAGATCGTTTACTCAAAAGTCCAAGTTTGGTCAACTCTTCCAACTTAAAGCTTCCAAATTTAGATATTTCTTTCCAAACTAACTCTGAACTTCCCAAAACAAAATTCCGGCCACACGTACAAGTCGTAATACTTAGAGTGAAGCTACTTAAGGCCTCAAACCACTAAATGACGTGCTAGAGCTCAAAACGACCGGTCGGATCATTACACTACGTGCCCCAATACAGCTACTACCCCACATGAACAGCCAGTTAGGGGTGGAGGGCAGGCGGGTAGAGGGAGCCCTATAGGGAGAGGCCCAGCCCGTTGATATATTTGCTATAGTATGGCTGAGGCCATTATACCAGATGGTGTCATTACCGGTATGATCCCGAATTATTATAAAAGGATAATTTCCTTAATGTGATTCGGTTATGAATATTGAGGCGAGTCCTCCTATTATGCTCCGCTTATGGGTGAGCTTCGTAATTTTGTGACCCACTTATATGTTTATCCTTGTTGGGAGATTTGATGATTTTAGCCCGTGTCTATCATTTTTATTTTCGTATACTATTGAGGACTATAAGTCCAAAAGTGACTTTCTACTATTCACTACAGTGGGTTTTGATGTTATTTCAGAATAATGGATTTCAATTTTATGAATTATATGCCCAATTGGAATAGGGGTTCATTATGTGTTGTGAAAATTACTTACAAAATTTATTGAAAAGAAGAAAGAAAGGAAATTCAAACTTTTAGTTGGCACAATGTGCAAAATACTTGTAATTCGGAGTTGAGGACAAGATCCTCACATTTTTATATGATGTGAAATATTTAAACTGGGCTACAAGCCGCGGTGGAAGTTATATAAGGACGAGGTGCTTGTTGTGAAAACATATGAGTTTAAATTCTCCCTTTGTGAAATTAACTTTGTACCATAATATTATTAGGGAAGCATGCCTGTTAGGCTTGTTTAATAATTCTTTTATATGTTTCTGTGCATATTTAGCCATATTCGTGCTGTAAACATTGAGTTTTAGCTAAATAATTAACCGGAGTTTGACTTTTGAGCAAACTACTCTGGAATGAAATTTTGATGATGTCAATAGCTTCATATGGTGATTTTGGACTTAGGCGTGTGTGCGGAATTGGATTTGGAAGTCCGTAAGACAATTCGACATATTTTGGCGAAAGTTGGAAAATAGAAGATTTTTGGAAAGTTCGACCGAAGGTTGAATTTTTGACAACGAGGTCGAATTAAAATTCTGGAAATTGGAATAGCTCCATTATATCATTTATGAATGCAAAATTTTAAGTTATTCTGGATTGATTTGCTACGTTGGATGATTTGCAAACTCATAATTGAAGTCCCGTGGGCTTCGGGTGGATTTCAGATGGTTAACGAATCAATATGGACTTGAAGAAGACTGCTGGAAAGTTTAATTGCTGGTGCAATCGCTTTTGTGGAGTATTTGATTACAGAAGCGACCTCGCAGAAGCAAGGACTTGCCACGCTAAAGATACTTTGGCAGAATATGATGAAGAAGGCCGCAGAAGCGGCAATTTTTGCGATTAAGCGCCTGACCATAGCAGAAGGACCTTTTACGCAGAAGCGAGCCATTGCGTCGCACCTACGATTCTCGCAGAAGCGGAAATTCTTCAATAGATGCAAGGGTCGACTGGGTAGTGCGCTTCCGCAGAAGCGAGTTTTGGCTCGCAAAAGCGGCTCAGCAGATACGGCGACTCATTCGCTGGTGCGGAACTGGGCAGAATGTTAAGGACCAAAAATGGTCCTTTCGACATTTTCGATGGGGAATTTTGGAGCTCGATTTTGGGCGATCCTAGAGGGATTTTCACAATCTTGGTTGGGGTAAGTGTTCTATATCGAAAAGTGATTATATTTATTGAATTTATGGTTATATTCATCGTTTAATTCGAGTTTAATGGAGTAAATGGGGATGTTTGTAAAAACTTTTCAAAAAATGGAAATTCAAGATTTTGAGGACGATTATTTTATTGGAATTCGATAAAATTGGTATGGTTGAACTCGTATCGGAATGGGTGTTCAGCTTTCGTGAAAATTACGTCGGGTTCTGAGAGGTGGGCCCTGCTTTAACTTTTGACTGACTTTTTAGAATAAAATTTTAAATCGACGTTTTATTATCCGAAATTATTTATGATAAATTTTAATGAAGCTATACAATTAATTTGGATAGATTTGAGCGGTCCGGAGGACAATTCAAGCAAGAAGGCAATTTTGGAATATCGACATAACCTCAAAAGGTAAGTATCTTGTCAAACCTTGATGTAATGACCCGACCGGTCGTTTTGAGTGTATTATCCATGATCCCCAATTTACTGCTTTCCCCATACCTTTTTCTGCTTATGTGACTTGCCGGGAGGTCTTGTTTTTGGTTTCAAAGTGTTTTGGAACACTTAGTCCCTAAAACGGAAGCTTAAGTCTCAGAATTTTGACCGTAGTGGGAACTGTGTAAAGACGACTCCGGAATGGAGTTTCGTCGGTTCCATTAGCTCTGTTGGGTGATTTTGGACTTAGGAGTGTGTCCGGACGGTAAATTTGAGGTTTGTAGCTAATTTAGGATTGAAATGGCGAAAGTCGAATTTTTGGGAAGATTGACCGGGGGTTTGACTTTTTGATATCAGGATCAGATGTCGATTCCGGAAGTTGGAGTTTGTCTGTAATGTTGAATATGACTTGTGTGCAAAATTTGAGGTCCATCGGACGTGGTTTGGTATGATTCGGCATTGTTTGTAGAATTTGGAATTTTTGAAGTTCATTAAATTTGGATTGGAGGGCGATTCGTGTTTTTGTTGTTGTTCGACATGTTTTGAGGGATCGGCTAAGTTTGTATGGTGTTTTGGGACTTGTTGGTAAATTTGGTTGAGGTCTCGGGGGCCTCAGGTGTGTTTCGGATGCTTAACGGTTTGAATTTAGACTTAGGTAAATGGATGAAGCCTTCTGATATTTGGTGGTTTCGCACCTGCGGTGGGGAGACCGCAGGTGCGTACTCGCACGTGCGGATGAAGAAGCGCAGAAGCAGGAGTTGAGGAGATGGCCAGGGGTCGCAGGTGTGAGGGCATTTCCGCATCTGCGAGCCCGCAGATGCGCTCAATGCTCCGTAGATGCGCTCAATGCTCCACAGATGCGGAGAGTGAGTTGGAGGGAATGATCGCAGAAGCAGACCTGTGTCCACAGGTGCGCACATGCAGGTACAACCAATTACTCGCAGATGCGGACCCAGTCGCTCGAAGCTCCGTACCTGCGAGTGCAATTTCTTAGGTGTGGCGTTGCAGGTGCGATAATGGGTCCGCAGATGTGGAAGAACTGGACAAAAAATGAGATTTCGAGGGTTTGATATCCATTTCGATTTTGTGACTTTGAGAGCTCGGTGTGAGGCAATGGTTTGAGGTTTTATCAAGAAGATTGTTGCGGTAAGTGATTCTAACTCTTATTGGACTACATTTCATGAACCTATTGCTATTTTCGTCATCTAATTATGGATTTGAGTTGTAAATTTTGGAAAAATGCTAGAACTTCATAGGCTAATATTTCGAGTTTTGGAAGGTGATATGAGGTTGGATTCGAGTAATTCTTGTATGGTTGGATTCATAAGTGGATGGGGGTTCACATTTTGTGACTTTTGTCAGATTTGGAGAAGTGGGCCCGGTGGCCGGTTTGACTAGGCCGTCTCATGCGATACATCAACCAAATGACAATGTCAATTACAATTCTAACACACTCACCACCATGTTTGCGGCATGGCATCCGATCACGACCCGATCGGGCAAGCTGTCTCATGTGAGTTATCACCCTTTTCCATCAATCACCCTGTTTCATATTTCTTGCACATCTCTTCATTTCATTGGCACTAATGGTCACAACTGTATTATTTCTCTTATCACATTTGCCGTGTTTCATATTTCACATTTTGCATTACGTGATTCGTATTTCATGCACACCTTTTTACTTTCAACAATAACCATGGACTTTCCAACAACAATGCATTTCTATTCAAGACATTCAAGCACACATTTGAGAAATTGGAGGTTTAGGCACATTACGATTTCTTACACAGGCTTTCAGTAGCTTTTCTTTGAAACACAACCTGAGGTCATGGAATTTAGATATGCAAGCCCTACTCTAAACACATTCTCAAATAGTAGTACAACATAACAAGAACATATGAATTACATATTGATCACGGGTGGCTTTTGACACCAGCTTATCCGGGTAATTGATTCACAATAAGCAACTCGGAACTTACATGGATATTGTGGGGTTAAATTTTAAGAGAAGACTTTAGCCAACATACCTTACTTGAGCTTCCTTAACTCTAAATGTTCCATAAATTTTAGCAACTTCAATCTATTTTAGAAAAGTAGAAAGTTGAACAAAAATTAGGAAGATGAGCATGGTTCTAGCTCATTTGAGCATTTTATCAAGCACTAGGTGTACATTAAGGTTTCAAGGTCCTTTTATGGAGGATTCCTTCATCCCACAACCCATTTTTTACTAGTTTAGCTCAACAATCTCCCTACATCCCATGATCAATTATGCATGCAAAATCAGCTACTCCCATACCCATGAATTATCTTACTACTTGCCCATTTATGGATAAATTTCGAAATTAAGAAATAGGGTGTAGAATCTTACCTCTAAGATGAAGACCTAGTGTGTTTTTCTTGTTAATTCTTCCAAGAGTTTGAATAAGAATTGCNAAGCCACTCCCATACCCATGGATTATCTTGCTACTTGCCTATTTATAGTTAAATTTCGAAATTAAGAGATAGGGTGTACAATCTTACCTCTAAGATGAAGACCTAGTGTGTTTCCCTTGTTAATTCTTCCAAGAGTTTGAGTAAGAATTGGGGAATAATTGATTGAAGATTTCTCTCCCTCTCTAGAGCCTTTTATCTCTCTCCAAATATCATATTCTCCCTTCATAAATAGTCCATAGGGTCTAAATAATGAAATGGGATTGGGTTATAAAAACCCAAAAATGAAGCTCTGAAATGGGATCTGTGGTCACATATGCGGCCGTTATGCGGTCCGCAGACCTGTTCAGCGGTCGTATAATGCACCGCAGAACCTCCCTCCACAAACTTTCCAAGACGGCTCTACGATCATTGTGCGACCCGTGAAACATTTTGTGGTCGCATATGGGCCGCGAAATGATATCCATAAATTGCCCAAATGATTGCCTCACTCTACGGCCATGCTGTGGCCTGTAGAGTAATTCTGCGGCCGCATAATAGGCCGCAAAAATTCCTAATTCTGCCATCCTACAACTATCATTAACACATATTCCTACCTCGGCACCATGAAACCTCAGGTTGTTTTAGGAAAGGTTTTATGGGTCTTTATAAGAAGAACCCGGCAAGGCTTCGAAAAATCCAGTCTCGCAAACTGATTAGCAAAGCCTGAAAATCCATGGTTAGTTGTCTCTCTGCTGCCGCAAAATATGCCAAATTTCCCATACTCTGAGCCTTTGTACTCGAGGCATGGACCACCACATTGGCCTTCTCGGGATGATACAAAATGATGATCTCATAGTCGTTCGGCAACTTTAACCATCTTCGCCGCTCCAAATTAAGGTTCTTCTGCTTGAATAGATATTGGAGACTCCGATTGTCGGAATAGACCTCACATGGAACACCGTATAGATATTGCCTCCAAATATTCAATGCGTGAACAATAGATACCAATTTTAAGTCATGCACAGGGTAATTCTTCTCATGAACCTTTAACTGTCGAGACGTGTAGGAAATCACCCTACCAACTTGCATCAACACCGCGCCAAGGCCAATACGTGATGTATCACAATACAAAGTGTAATCTCTGAAACTTGTAGGCAACACCAACACTGGGACAATCTAGTCAAAGGTGCAGAAATGGATGAGAATCCCTAAAGGAAACGGCGATAATATCCGGCCAAACCAAGGAAACTCCAGATCTCAGTAATTGAACACAGTCTGGGCCAACTCTAAACTACCTTAATCTTCTTCGGATCTACCTTTATCCCCTCATTAAACATCATGTGACCCAAAAATGCCGCTGAATCAAGCCAAAACTCACACTTGGAGAATTTTACAGATAACTTCTTCTCCCTAAAGATTTGGAGCACGATCCTCGAGTTCTGCTCATGGTCCTCCCGACTACGAGAATACACCAAAATATCATCAATGAACAGATGATGAAAGAATCAAGATATGGCTAGAACACACTGTTCATTATGTGCATAAATGTTGTTGGGGCATTGGTCTGCCCAAATGACATCACTAGAAACTTGTACTAACCATACTAAGTCCTGAAAGCAGTCCTCGGGAATTCTGATTCACGAGTTTGAACTGATGATACACTGACCTCAAATCAATCTTCGAGAACACTCAAGCACCCTGAAGCTGGTCAAATAAGTCATTTTGGATATTTTTGACCAAGGAAATTTTCCAATGTCTCTCAACACCCTCTAACAGCTCTCAAAGGTTCCAAGTCTATTCCAAGGTGGTTTTACCTAGACCTATCCTTAAAAATTAGCCTAAGTGAAGAAAAGAGTCTTTATGGTGTTATGATGCAATTAAGGGTGCTTGTAAGCTAAGGGAAGCTTTGGTTCGAGTATTTTATGATTATTTAAGGTATGTATAACACTCTATTTCTTGAGATTAAGCTTATATATGTGTTGGTTAAGTTATTTGGATGAAGAATTACAAGATAGAACTTGAAATTGTATAAGAAGTTGTTGTCTCTTATTGAACTATTATGGAGTTGTGTATATGACTTCATATGGCTGGAAATCACGGGGAATGGCTTGGTTATAATGTTTGTATTGTTGTTATGCTGGTAAATATTTTTAGTATGTTGATGATGTTTTAAATAGGAGAATAAGCAACCACACAATACCTAGAAGTTGTCCATATTGTTGTAACATCTTGTTGGGTTGTTTGATCTTACTTTGATGATGGATATAAGGTTGGAATGTCATGCCAATATATGTTTTTATATTCTGGATTGTTTAAAGGTGTTTTAAATATAGCGGAGATGGTAAAAAGAGTTGGGTTTTGGTTTTAATCCAAGCTTATCGCTCTTCGTGTTAAGTAGTAGTTCTGTTGGTGACATTTGTGCACTTGTTGTTTTGTAGGGTGGATTGCATTTTTGGGCTGTTCGGTGTGTTGTGGCACTGAAAGTATATAGTTGTAGGTCGTATATGATCTTGTTGTTTTTATGGACTTGGGGAAAGAAAGGAAAACAAGGGAGATGCTGCCCGTTTTAATAATAAATAAGCTTGCTGTACGATAGTTGCATCTTTCGTAGCTTAACAATAGCATTATTATCGTTGTTGTAGATTAAAGTGCGATGAGATGATTGCAACGTGGTCATTGGATAGACTGTGATAAGGCATGTTAAGGCTAGATCTTCTTTCCTTTTGGCATTATCCATAGTATACAAACGAAATGAGCAAACATGCAACTTTCACAAATAACTCTATTCTTAGAAGTAATAGGGATGCCTACGTTCTTGATTCCCCCTATGTCCTATTATTATATCGTCTGTTCATGGGCCGCAAAAACTATATAGGTTGATAAATTTTATTTCATGATATTTAACGAAGGCATATTTACCTTATGACATTCCGATTTTATTGACTTATTCATTATGCATTGCATTCATATATATATGTACATTGACCCATGACTAGATGACGTTATATACACGTATATTATATGTATATGTGGTATGGGTAAAGGTACGGTGTTATATACGCATCAACCACTTGATCGTCTTGCATACGTTTATGTAGAAATATCATGTTATATCATCCATTGTTAAATTGCTATTAAATGCTTTACTTTATGTTGTTATCACACGCTGTATCTTTTATTGTCAAACATGCTCTTATATGGAGAGTTATTCTTATTTGGAGTTGTTATCTCTCTTATTTTCATGTTACCTCTTTTATTGTCGAGTTATTCTTATTTGGAGTTATTATTTCATGAAATCTTTTCGTATCGATTTATTCCATGCATTTAGATCAAGATACTATTTCACACCATCCCTCTTATTGATAAGTTGACGTTGTACATTTAAATAGGAAATTGTCATTTTCTGGAAATACCTTCATTTTGAGTTACTAAAGTTGATGTTATGAAAGCTATTATCACATTGAGGTTGAAGTTGTTGAATAATGAGATATCTTCCCTTATTGCGTAATTCTTATTCTTTTTATTATTATTGAGATTATTGTTCACATTGTGGTTGAGTTGTGGGCTATATGTGGTGGAAACTTTGGTATTGTTGATTTTGGCAAGTTGTGGCATATGGTCACTTTTGGTGCGATTTGTTATTGTGTTGTGATATTGATGAGCACGTGGCGGTATAAGGATAGGGGTTTATGTGCATGTGGTGGCATAAGGTGGGATTTATGTGTGTGTTGCTAGTAGGGGAATTATTTGAAGCCACGTGGTGACATAAGGGGGCTAAAGTGCGTGTAGCTATTTCGGAAAAATATTTTCAAAAATATCAAAATGTAAGGCTCACGCGGCAGTATAAGGAAAGATTGTGATTGTGATTTTGAAATGAGGTTATGAGATGTGGTACCTTGATTGTGATTCTTGTTGTACATTCTATGTTAAAAAGGCTTGTTGACTGACCAGTTCTTGATGCTTCCTGCTTGTCTTACATGTATTTGTCTATATTTGATTACTTGTTGTTCTCATCATTTGTTCATTTCTTGTTGTATTTATTTCCTTAATTTTTGTTGTTAGCTTACCTTATTGTATTGCTATATTGTCATTATTTCCTCGTTTTCGTTGTTAGATTGTACTATTCATTGTTCAGTTTTTTTTCTTATCCTAGTAGGTGTCTTGACCTGGACTTATCACTACTCTACTGAGATTAGGCTTGATACTTACTAGGTACTATTGTGGTGTACTCATACTACACTTCGGCACATTCTTCTGCAGATCCAGGTACATTTACTCATTTCGGACGCCAGTGATTGCTCGGTTATCTTTTCAGAGGCTTCAAGGTCTCTGCTTCGACACTGTCACACCACGAACTTGGGGAGTGTGACCGGCACTAAACCGAGTAAAGTCAGTCGAGCAAGCCTACGTTACATCAACCTCTCGTCATAACGTATGCATGATTTATCAAAAATATAATTAGATCTTGACTTTAATATTATGCATTTAGCTCAATGGCCCATATATATTTTTCTCATGATGGTTAGACATGACGAAACTCAACAATTAAGTACATGACCCACAGTATACATGAAGCTTCTATGACAATAGATACCTAAGTACATAAAACCAATTAGACTCGAATGCCCACTAGAATTGTAGCGGGCTCACCATAATATGCTGCGTAGAAGATTCCTATATAAGATCCATATCATCCTGTAGAAGTATACCTGCATCCATTAAAAGATACAGCGCCCCCGAAAAAAGGGAGGTGAGTACATGTCGAATAGTACTCGCATGTAAGGCAAACAGAAAAACATATGAAATCATGGTAATTCAATAAGACGCATATGAAGTACATCCAAAACTACCAAACATCCAATAGATTAACATTTTCAAGTCTCGTTATGTTTACATCGTTTTAAAATTCTTTTTGGATTAACTTAGCCACATGAACTGTGCGTGGAATACATAATATAAAGTAATTCAAACAACATGTACAAATAAGGCGAATGAAAATGGCATGTAATGTATGCGTTCACAATGCGTCTTACTAGACCGTCCATATCCCTCTATTATCTTACCCTTATGCATTTCATAGACCGTCCTTAGTGTTCACATATCATATTATACATACACTGTTCATAGGATTCCACACACAATACACCTATGCATTTCATAGACTGTTCATAGGATTTCATACACAATACACCTATGCATTCCATAGACCGTTCATAGGAGTTACTTGCACAATACACATGTGTGTTTCATAGACCGTTCATAGGACTTACATATACCATACAATATGTCACGCCCCGAACTCGAGGAGCGCGACCGGCGCTCAACCGAATAAACCTAGCCAAGCAAGCCTGTTAGATTTCCTTCTACCTAAACTCATCCATGAATAAAGAAGAGATGTACTCCATTAATCAAACACTGAAAAGATTTCATTAACAACTCCCATTTCATTTCCATTAGCAGCTTCATTTATAATTACCAAAATATTACAAGTTTATAGATATAATTAAAAACATGTTTGCCAAGTATCAACATTTCTATTTCAATTCCCCACATCAAACACCACCCATAACCTGTCTACGGAGCCTCTAAGTACAATAAAAGAGTAATATGGAAATGCCGGCAACAAGGCCCCGGCTATACCTTAAAACACAATGTACAACTCAAATGACATCAGGCTACGAATAGAGTAGGGCTCACCAAAATCTGCTGAATAGAGAGTGGCTGCTAACGAGGACCAAAGTTGTTCGCTGATGAACCACCTGCATCCATTAAAGTTGCAGTGCCCCTGGTAAAAGGGACGTTAGTACATATGGAATAGTACTAGTATGTTAAGAGAATTGTCCTCTCTCAAATTAGAATGTCAATGTAAGAAAGGTAAAACCATGGAAACAACAATCAACAACCGATGATATTTAAATGTCAAGTTAAAACATAATAATTCCCAAAATATGAAGATAACATTGTGAAGTGATAATCTAAATATGATGATAATATTATTTTTGGTTGGGAGATCTTTAGAACCGAAATACCACAGTTCACAATACCAATGTTCACAATACCAATACCACCGTACTATTAGCACAGAGTCCCACTAGTGACCAACCTCTTTTTCAGTTGGGTAGGCTTGGGGCGTAGTTTTCTTGTGTCAAATACTGTCAAGGGCGTAACCCAACTACATGTATTTTTGAAATCACTAACATATTCATGGTGCAAGAATCTTCTCATTTTGAGCTAAACTAATGTTCCCTACACTCGACGAGGAAACTGGTGTCACATACTTGACTATTTCTCCTTAGAGCTTACTATTGTCGGGAAAGGCATATATGGAATGGAACAATTGTTATTATCCCTTGCATAGCTCGTCTCTTTCCAAGAATAACTGATGTTAATGATCACCTCTTTTACATCATAGGATCATGTACATGGTTTCCACATTATCCGTGTGTACTACTTAACTCTATGCCTCATTTGTCGAATCAATGATGACATCACAATAATTAATCATGTTAGCACTATTGGTAGTAATATTCACATCCCTTAGGATATAACCTCCTATAATGCCCTGCTCAACACATTGATGAATTCATAAAAATAATTCCAGCTCAATCTCGAACCCCATTGTTCCTCTTTGTATTAAATCTACCAATAGTAGTGGGTCCAGTCTGTCAAAGAGAAAGTATCATTACATGATAGAACCTATTGGGTAGGAAATATATGGTCATATTCATTCTATCACATCTTAGAATAATGGTTGACGGTCTCCAATGGTTTAGTTTGGGTGTCCGACATAGAGATTTGGAGTTGAAGGAAGTGAACAGCTTATTCTCAAGATTTTCTCCATGAAGATATTATGTGAATTGTTAATAAAAGTAAAGTAGGTGTGGTGCACATTGGGCCTTGTGTAATCTTGAAAGAAATGGGCCAAACTACGAGTATGATGTTTCCCTATCGTTATCCTCTATGCACTCGGTGCTTCATGTGTCTACGTCAAAGAGGGTAATTGGAAGACCTTTTGTCTATAGTTCAGGTGGAAGCTATTGAAGGTAAAGTAGATAATTGGCTTGTGAGAGGCAGGTCATCCTTATTATATAACTCCAGAAGTTGGGATTGCCTCCATCAAAGTGTTATAGCTAAGTTAGTGAGTCGAGGAGGTCGCCTCAAAGACTGAGTGTGTTATGGAAAGGAACTATTCTCACTTGTTTGTAGAGATAAATAGTTGTGGTTCAAAAGGTACTTTCTATGTGTTATGATTTAAATGGGTGCAGTTCATGTCAAGGTACCACTTCTCATAACGTAATGCCCTTAATATTGACGTCGGTGTTATTAATATATTTTTTGATGCTTTGTTGAGTTGTGGATGTGTTGTTAAGAGTTATTTTGGTGGTTCTCTGGCAAGTGGTTAGGCCCAATTATAGGGGAGACTCTGCCGAAATTTCTAGAAATTTGGGGAGTTAGCCAAATTTTTGAGCTTTTCGTGTATGGATAAAGATTTAAGTCACATTGGGTGTTTGTGGCAGACTCTAACCTTCATTCGAGGACAAATGATCCTAGGCGAGGGAGAATGTAGTTTTTCGTTAAAATTTCTTAATGATTTAAGATTTTAAAGTGCGCCAACGGTATTTGACGATAGCGTATTCGAGTATTAAAGAAGACGTATGGGATAGAACCACATCATTTTGAAATGAAAATGTATGTTTAAGATGTGTTGGATCATACTAAGGAGTTTTGTGAATGGCAAGAATTTGTGTGGAAGAAGTTGGATACATTAAGTGGAAAGGATGTCTCAATTAGCACAAGACCTGGCTTCAAATGAATGCCACTACCAAAATATAAAGACTTGGGTGGTGATGTACCTATCCAATTAAAGACCTTTGAGTCTAGTTTCCAACTCATCAAACTGTTCGTCATTTAGATATTTCTATAGAACATTATGGCCATTGTACCGGACCTATGACATATGTAGGACCGCGCATATAAGGGGGTTCTACCCTATGTGCGCGGGCAATTGCGCGGTCACTTTCCCAGGTGAGCAGCCGCGCACATAGGAGCCCTATAAATACACCAAGATGTAACACTCAGTAAATCCAGATTAGTTATGGATGCGTTAAATGAGTATTAATGTGACCTTTTAGACATGTAAAGTCGTATTGAGATGAGTATGGGTGGAAACAATTGTTTTAGAATCAAGACCGAGACTGAGGTGTATAATATTCAATAGAATCGAGTAAGTTTATAGGAGGTCCATCTTATAGCCTTAAATAGTGCAAGGCCATGAAAACTCACGACCATAGACAGTGCAAGGCCATAAAAACTCAGTGCCCCAGATAGTACAAGGCACTGTCCAGGGCATCAACCTCATCGCCCCATATAGCGCAAGGTACTGTAGTTTTGGCGCCTCCGATGGTGCCTTGCATAGTTATTTTGGCTCCTCTGACAATGCCTCACACCGGTGAGGTTTATCCGAGCTACTTTTAGTTTCCTCCTTAATTTTGGGACGTGTTCACTTATTTAAAAACCCTACCTCGTTCCCCCACATC